>CAMOHE010026766.1:0-99996 GCA_946598075.1 Artocarpus hirsutus
TTCATTTTTTATATAGGTTTATCAAATCATTTCTTTTTTATTTTGAGTAGTTTATTAACGATTTTCTTACAACTAAACAGTATATCTTTCAATGTAAATACACAAGCAGTTCAGAGAAAACTTTGCTGAATCTTTTCATTATCATCGAGCATTCACGTAAAAGATATCAAAAACTTTATATTTTATTTTTAAGAAAATTTTAGTCAAGAAAACCGTTATTACCCTTAAGAAAAATACCCATTAGTGGAGAAAAGAAATTTTTCACTAAAATCTTTAGATTTGTTGGCCAATAAAATAATATGATCACAATGTCGCCACTATATAATTGTCATTAAAAGTCAATAGATGTGATTAAAAAACAGTTTTTGTCGATAAACATGCACACCTAATGGTGAATGATCATAATTAAATTTATAATTAGTGGCTGCCAAAAGCACGGAAATTAGGCATTATAGGATTAAAATTGTGACCAAGCGGCTTAGTGGTGAAAGCTTAGTCAGAGTCCAAAAAAATAAAAAGAAAACTACAAAGAACTTAAAATTTTTGTGTGGGATTATTCTTACCACTACAAGTCACTTTCAGCATCTTTTATAACAGCTGCACACACAGAAGTAATGATTTGTTCATATCTTTCTTAAGTTATTTGCAAATAGCAATAATGAATGAGCAAAACGCAAGGAATTCTTTCTTAAAAAAAAGGACAAAAAATTATCTTGAAACATTAACGTAAAATCACATCAAAATCTTACTGTATTATCCATCATGATAGTTTAACAAAACTTAATGAAAATTTGGTAATTTAAAATTGTCTTCTTGAAGTAAAGTACTTTTTATGTTTTAAATTTACATAAAAAATAATGTGTAGATACCTTTATGTTTCCCGACTAGTAATAACTAAATGAAAAGTAAACGTGGGTAGTATTAATTTAATTTATTTTCTGGTGTTAATTTGAATCTACATAAATTGTCCACTAGTAATAATTGCACGAGCTTATTAATTTTTTTTTCTATACTTAAAAAAAGTGATTAGTTTTTTCATCAAGCCTTCTCAATGCCTACAAAAGAATCTACATGAGATTTTATAGACGGAACGAGAAAGAAATTTAGCCCACGCTTTTTTCTACCATGTAGAGAGTACAAATCATAGCAGCTTAAGCCACATTTGACACGCTATTAAGAGGCATAATTGAAGCTTCGCTCAGGATGAGAGAAAATTAATCATGGATGCCGTCGCTGCCATGGTCACTAACTTTTTATTTAGATTCAATGACACTATTGCACTTATTTGTTTTTGGCATAATACATTTCAAATTTTTAATCTTGATAAAACGAATACTAAAATTTGAAATTATTAGTAATTGAGGTCCAATAGCTAAAGAACGTTAAAAGACATGAAAGATTTTGGTTACAAGATTTGTATGTGAGTTTTTTAAAGACAGAGCTCGGTGTTTTATGAAAGCATTGAAGCTCAACATGTAGAAGAAAGTACTAAATAAAAATTAAAGGTAGCTATTTTTAGACCTCAATTGCCAATCATTTCAAAGTTGAAGATGTATTTTATTAAAATTAAAAGTTTTAAGGTGTATTACAAAAAAAAAACAAATAGTTGAAGTGCAATACATTAGGCAACTAGCGATTTCCTTATCTTTAAATGCGTCTTTCCAGCTAAGTCTCATTATTTTTTCTTTTGTTGCAAGTGTCACATTGATTAACTAGTTGACTTGTTAATGGCCAGAGGATGTGAATGCATATTATAGTTCATCCACAAAGGTGGAAACTCCAACATGGTATATTTTGATCAATAAAAAGCATCACCATGCCATTGTTCGTATATATATGCCTAGACCTATAGAGACACACACACAATGGAGGAGAAGCAAAGTGAAGTTGTGGTGTTTGGGACATGGGCAAGCTCATTCAGCGGCAGAGTTGAGATAGCCCTAAAACTTAAGGGCATACCTTATGAGTATGTAGAAGAAGATCTGGCAAACAAGAGTGAGTTGCTCCTTCGCTACAATCCTGTACACAAAAAGGTACCTGTCCTTGTCCACAAGGGTAGGCCTGTTATGGAGTCCCTAATCATCCTAGAATACATTGATGAGAATTGGAGTCATTCTCCCAAGCTTTTGCCTCAAGAGCCTTTGGAGAGGGCCCAAGTCCGCTTTTGGGCCAACTATTATGACCAGAAGGTAAGGAAATTCTGTGTGCGTGTGTGTGTTTTTAGTAACTTGATAGCAAGATTGGAAGACAGGAACTCAATTTTTAGGAACTAAGTTACATGTTATGCCACATTTTTAAAAATTATGTTTATTTGTGTCATATTTAAAAAAAAATTATGCTATATTATCATTTATATTACTTGTTAAGTTATGCTTCAAATAAACATATAGGCCATTTATAAAAAATAAATCTTAAAAGATGGTATTTATGAAAATTTTCTAATTTTAAGGTAGGTAAGTGTAAAATTATAGTTAAAAATTAAAATCAAAACTGCCATAAAAACAAAGTTTAGGGATTAATTTCTCAAAATTAAAAGTTTAGGGACTAAATTGTTACTATGCTAAGATTTTAACTAATAGTGCTAACAACCCTTTTTTTTTTTTTTTTTAAACTTGATTGTAGGTTTAAAGTCAATATCTCAGTTTTAGGGTGTGTAGGTGTGAAATTATTCTAGGTCATGGCTGCTTTCACAATTCTGTAAATGTGTTTCTTTTTTTTTTTTTTTTTTGAATTTGATAATGGTGAATTCCACGTCAACACTTCAATTAGAAGCTAGGTGATTATCCTACGTCCAGTCTGCAATCACAATTCTGTAAAAAAAAAAAAAAAATTCCTTTTTTTTAACTTAATAATGAAAGATTCAAAATCAAGTTAAGGTAGGTGTGAAATTAGCCTACAAGGCCACAATCACAATTTTGTAAATGCTTTTTTTTAGGAAACTATCAGATATTAGATATCTATTATATTTAATTCTAGATATCTATTATATTCGATATTAGATATATATTGTATTTTGTTACTTTTGCGTATTGTTTGATTCTAAAATGACGTGAAATTTTAAACAATGACTTAAGGAATGTGTGGTAGGAGGGAGAGATGGAGGGAGGAAGAGGGGTGGAGGAAAAAGATAAAGGGAGACCTCTCATCGCTTGTTTAATTGGAGGGAGAGAAGATAAGGAGGGAGAAAAGATGTGAAGTGAGACTTTCTTTTTTAGGTCTACCATTTTGCATCCTTTTATTAGTAGAGAGATTCATACAATCCACCACTTAAAACTTTAAAAAAACTATTTAATCTTTTAAAAAGTTTAATATGAAATGTCTATTCATCCCACCAAATAATATAAAGGATTACTATAAACCTCTTTATCCTTTACTTTCTTCGTTCTCCCAACTTTCTCCCTCCTTTCTTCTCTCTATCTCTCATACCAAACGGAGCGTTTAAGATGCATTGGCATCCCCTGTCACACAAGTAGTGGTGTTATAAATGTGCAGGTTAAGTGCAAAGGCTAACCAAATTTTGCTATCTAATTATAGATAATACCAGCCATATACACAATTGGCGGATCAAAAGGGCAAGAAAGAGAGAAAGCCATTGAAGAATTCAGCGAGTTGCTGAAAGTATTTGAAGAAGGAATCCAGAGAGATTTTCCGAGAAAATTGCCTTTCTTCGACGACGATGGCAATGTGAGCTTTCTTGGGATTGTAGTGAACTCGTACGCTTGCAGCTATCCAGCTTTCCATGAGGTTGTTGCCGTGATCATTTCACCTGAAAAGAACCCAACGTTTCTATCGTGGGTGAATTCTCTTAGGGAATGTTCTTTGATCAAAGAGACTCTTCCTGATCATGATAGATTGGTTGATAGACTCAAGGCTTATCAAGCTCGGTTATCTTGAATATGGATTTTTCAAAAATTATAATATTGTTTCTTTTTATTTTCTATTATTTTTTTTATTTTACATGCATGGTGGTGTTATGAATAAGGATTGGAATCAAGTTCCCCTATGAATATGCACCTGCTGTTATTTCGGATTTGTTAATGGAAGATGGATTTGACAAATGCCTTGACAATATTGGGAAATTGTAGCTAATACCTAAATAGCATATTTTGGTTTATTTTGGTTAAAAGAAAAAAAATGAGTTTATTGGTGAATCTCAGAATTTATTAAATTTGACCACAGCGTAAATTCAAGATTTATAAATAAATCTTTGATTTACTAAATTTGGTTATTTTATAACTCCAAAATTACTGCTTTTCAGTATCATATTTACCAAAATAGAAACGTGATAAATTCGGGATTTATTTGTTGTTCAGTAACTTATCCAAAATTTTGTACATTCATTTTTATCTTGTTTAAAAGATGCTACTAATTCATTCTCCCCTGGATATATTTATTAGATTAGGTTTAAAGGTCAAATCCACCCAACACGTTTAACTTTCAAAGAGCATCAAAATAGTAGTTTTGTCGTTTTATGGTTTCATTTTTATGGTCTCACTATGCCATATTCCAAGCAGAACCACCTCAGTTTGCTTTTCCCCCATTCTCTCTCTCTCTCTCTCTCTCTCTAGGAATTGGCTTGAACTTGGATGTAGGGATTTGCATGATGAGGCCTTGTATATATAATTAAGGTGGGTATGACATTTCTTGCTTTATATATTATGAGTCTTGGTGAGCATTCCATAGTCAAGGGTAAGTTGAAAGAGATAATATTCTTTAACTAAGAATAATAAAGAAAGAAGGCTTCTTAGAAAGAAATATTTTAAGAATTATAAAGATGAGGAATATAAGTGTAAAAATAGAAATCAAAACTTCGAGAAGAAGTTGAAGCTTACCCCGGCAACTTATCTTGTATATACATATGTGCTTTTGTCAATGGTTTTGTTAGAAGAACCTAACAACATGGTGAAGATGTTAAGGAGGTGATTTATTGTTTTATTAATCCTAAAAGAACTAATTATTTTTCACATAATTTGATCGTTAGGAAAAGGGAAAAAAATACTTTTTTCTTTTTTGGAAAATTATAGAGAAGGGCATTACATCAACATAGTTTCCTCAATCTCTCTCCTTGTATCCCAAATTAAGATTGACAGAATTCTAAGATAATAACACAAAACTAAAGAAGTGCTAGCTCACTTTCCTCATCAATTCATAGCTTTTCTTTCTACTCTTACTTGACGGCAAATTTTCTATTTTCTCTTATTTTCTCACCTTTTTTCCCTCTAGTTAGTGGTCAGACAAAAGAACTAAAAATGGGCTTCACAAAGGGACACATAGAAAAATGTCCCTCTAACGAGGGAGCATAAACAAATGTCCCTCTAATGAGAGAGCATAAACAACCTTTTTATTTTATTTGAAAATTTTTATGCTCTTTATTACATACTCTAGATACTTTTGATTTTCTCTTTTGTTTTTGATAAAAATTACACCGTATGGGAAATTTTTTATTGCGGAGTTGAAGTGTAGCTCAGTTTTCCGAATATGATAAAAAATAACAAAAATTGCACAATAAGTACCGTAAAATGTAATAATTTTAATAATTTTAGTTTTTGTTATTCTTTCAATATTCTAAAAATCCTAATAATTTCAACTTTATGACCGGAAATTTGCTGTCTTTGTAAAAATGTTTTTAGTGGGTTAATGTGACATATGACCCTGTTTTAGCTATAGAGCTAAAATATATCTCTTGTTTATAAATATTATTTATATGTTCCAATGTATATATATAAAGACATTAATGATCTTAATAATGATATTGTTAGTTTTAATTTATTTTTTTAGAATAATGATAATATACGTATTTAAGATTTCAAATAGATTATGATATTATTATATTTAAAAAATCTAAACTTAGAGTGTTTGTTACTTAAATTTTAATTGCTATCTAAAATGATTTAAAAATTCTCTCAATTAAAAGTTGGAATTTTTTTACCAACAAATTGGAGTTGTGATTTTATTGACAAATTAGAATTAGAGTATTACAATTAAATTAATGTTATAATACTTATTAAGTCTTTTTGTGTCTTATTGTTTATATAATTAATATATCATTAAGTTAATGTATGTAATGATAATAATACATAATGACATTTATTTTTTAAGACTTTAAGTGATGATGATACTTTCTATCTAGGTTGTGCTAATGTTATGGATTAATAATATAAACAATATTATATTAAATTATTGATATTCATTTTTTATTGCTTCTTGAATTTCTTTGAAATTATATTATAAATAATTTAATGACACTTATGATTTTTTTGTTTAAGTTATATTGTAATTAATTAAATATATTTATATTTCTTTAATATCAATTTTTTTCAACAACTCAACTATGATAAAATAAAGAGATTTATTAAAAAAACTAAATACATAATAAAATCTATTTAGATGATATTTTTAGATTCTCTATATACACAATTAAAAAAAAGATATATAAACGATATTTATAAATAAAAACATATTTAATTCACTTCTTGTCTTTGTAATTTTTACTTTTTTTTTTCTTTGTCTCTTTGGTCCTTGATTGGGCCTGAAGTGGGCTTGACGAGAATGGCAGAGAGCCAGGCAAGATGAGTTTACAACCGTCGGATCTAGAGCATCGAACGATAGGAAAAAATTCCCTTTCAGATATCACAGCCATTTTCACGTATGTAAGCAAGACTCCTCTTCTCCTTATCGCACAAAAACCCTTGTAGATACCAAAACAAGGGCAGACACAGACCAGACCAACTCAAGATGGTGCAGCGCCTCACGTACCGCAAGCGGCACAGCTACGCCACCAAATCTAACCAGCACAGAATCGTCAAAACCCCAGGTAACATATATATATATATATAGGTAGAGAGAGAGAGAGAGAGAGAGAGAGAATTTCTTACTCTAAAATGTTGCTGCTTGGGAAGTTATCTGTGGATTTTTTTTCCTGGGTATTGTAAAGACTGCTCACTTGTGATTGGGGGAATGTGATTTTATTGATTTGCTTACGTGTTTGTGCGGTGAATTAGGAGGGAAGCTTGTGTATCAGACCACTAAGAAGAGGGCAAGCGGTCCTAAATGTCCTGTTACTGGAAAGAGAATTCAAGGGGTATGCTCTTTTTTTTTCCCTCTCATTTTTCTCTCTGTTTTCTCACTAATTTGATTGTTGTTTTCTTCATTTCCATGTGGGAGGTTAGCTGAAATGAAAATTTGCTTTGTTTTTAGTAATCACTTTAGTTTTATGTTTTAGTTAATGGGTCTGCTTTTTTTTTTTTTTTTTTTCCTTTTTTGTTTACACCAATTGGCATCCCTGGCTGTTTCTCTGAGCATTGTGTGAAAATAGAATATATAGTTGTGTATGCTTTAAGAAACGAAGTTATATAAATTTTTGGGAAAATAGTTAGAGATCAGCATTATATTTGTCACTTTGATGGAATTCATGTTCAAAATTTGAAATTTCTGTATTGTTTAAAATTGTGATTCGAGACTATAGTGTATTACATTTGACGAGTTTCGATTGAGTACAAGATTGTCATTTAGAATCCTTTAGTTTAGAATACATTTTTGAGTATTTAGTGTGAAATTTTATTTACTGCTCTCGATATTTTTGGGAAACATGCACTTGATCTACTTGCATTCTCCAAAACGAGTACTCTTTCAGTATGCTAGACTACTGGTACAGACACATCATTGATGTAACTTTTCAATTTTGTCTATGTTTATGTAGATTCCTCACTTGAGACCGGCTGAGTACAAGAGGTCCAGATTATCCAGGAACCATAGGACCGTCAACCGTGCTTATGGTGGGGTCTTGTCAGGGGGTGCCGTCAGAGAAAGGTTTGTTTGTTCTTGAATAACCTTTAGGAATCACTGGTTTTCGACTTACTTGTCTGTCTGGTTTGAGATAAATAGCCTGTATTTGTTTTTCCTGTTGCACAGGATCATCCGTGCGTTTTTGGTGGAAGAACAAAAGATTGTAAAGAAGGTGTTGAAGATTCAGAAGGCAAAGGAAAAGCAAGCCTCAAAGAGCTAAGTTTCAGAGCAACTTCCAGTGTAATTTTTGCCTAGATGATGGCGGTTAGTGAACTATTAGGATGTCCTTTGACGCATTCCAATTTGGTTTATTTAAAATTTGATGTGGCTGGTTTTAGCCGTGTTTTCTGGTGGTTCATTTGTCGAAAATGCACTTTTGTCTTAATTTATCGGTTGGTGGTGGAATCAACTTCATCTTGGAATTGCTCTGTGCAATACTAAATCAGTTCTTTTCCTTTTTCTTCTCTTTTATTAAATTTTAGTCAAGTTCCTATATTTCAGAGGCATTTATCTGCAATTGACAATTCCAGTTTTAGGAAAAGGTCCTTACCAAGGTTTGTTATATGGTATTTTCTATTTTGCATTTCGAACATCAACGTTTGTCTTATTTCATGGTTTCGTTTGACAACGTTGTTCCAACTATGTAGTTTCAACTGCTACAGTGTAAAATAAAAGTATATTATAATGTAAAGCTATCGCGTGCTACAGTAATTCGTTCTAATTTGTCATTTGTATTGCATTGTCAAACACAGTCCATAGCTTTAAAGTTCAAGTTCACAAATATATTGTATTCCCGACTTTGGCGTGTAGAATTCTCCTCTTGGTAGTCTAACAACCCCCTTGTCAATTATGTAGGGAGGGATAATATTGATAAACCCCAAATTTTTCTGAGACGAAACTCATGTTTAAACGCTGTTAGTCATGGCGGGGTTTATATTCCATAAAGCACTTGGGCAGATGACAGATCCATGGATGCTATTTCCAATTCTTACCTTGTATTTTCTTCTGTGAAGAAAACTCTGGCCTAATGGAAAAGAACGATATCGTCGCCATGCCATCCTTCTATCAGAACAGGATATATATTATTTAGTTTTAGTGTAAGCCTCTAAGTTCCCGACTCAAACAATTTTCGAGGAGAAAATTTCTGGCAGAAATAAAGTTACTCTTGGACCAAACAATGGTCTTTGTTTCGGTCTTTAGTAATGCGATCAGCTCGCATGAACTAACCAATCGAATTAATTAGCCATGACTGATTTCAAAAAGATCCTTTATATGTATTGAAGATAACAATAATAATAAACCAATAACTTAGTTACTAGCTTTTAAGACTGGGAAATAAGTGGATTAATGTGGTTTAGTCTTGGAGATCAGAGACTTCATTTTTAAGTGTTATGAGATCAAAGTATCCCACCCTTTAAAAAAAGTAGTGCATTTTTAGAGGGCTGTAGCTAAAAATTAAATGAACTCAAGTGATTAAAAGTTTTATTTTAGTTTTCTTCGACAGACAGGGCTCAGTTGGAGGTCTTTTTAAAAGTTGCTTTGGCTTTTTTGGCTTTTTGAGTCCAAAAGTTGCTTTTAAAAATGTTTGGATGATCTGTTAAAGTGTTTTTGCTTTCTAAGAGTGTTTCTTGTCAAAGTCACAAAAAGTGGTTTCTTAAAAAGGTAATTTCGAAGTAGACTTTGAAACGTGAACCAAAGTGTTAATTATACATTATAAACTTAAATACAAATTTTTGTAACTTTTAAAAAAAGTTTGAACTCATTTTGACCTGTTAAAATTTTTTTAAAAATATGATTCCAAGCATTACATGTCATGCCACTTTTTTAAAAAGTAATGTTTATTTATGTCATATTATTTTTTTTTGGTTAATCATCCGGACATAAAGGGTTAATTATACATTATAAACTTAAATATAAATTTTTGTAACTTTTAAAAAAAGTTTGAACTCATTTTGACCTGTTAAATTTTTTTTAAAAATATGGTTCCAAGCATTACATGTCATGCCACTTTTTTAAAAAGTAATGTTTATTTATGTCATATTATTTTTTTTTGGTTAACCATCCGGACATAAAGGGTCTCTCAACTGTAGCGGGAGTAAACCCTACTAATCCGGATCCGGACCCATACGGGGAAAGCTCTTCCAACACCTGTTTCTCCATACAGGAGACTCGAACTCGAGACCTTGCTTAAGGGAGAATGGACTCCTTGTCACCCAATCCCACAGGTTGTTGGTATTTATGTCATATTATTATTCATATTATATGTGAAGTCATGCCACAAATAAATATGTATGAGATTTATAAAAAGTAAATCTTCAAAGGCACATTTATGAAAATTCCCCATAGAACCTATTTTGATCTCTCGTGTCTTAATATTAATTTTCGAAAAAACGCTGGATATATCATAATTAAATAAATAAAGTGGTATAAGACAAATACTATCGTTATGTTGCGAGCATTGTTGGTACAACTAGATTGGCAATGAGTTTAGAGTTTTTGGTTGTTTTCATATTTTTGTGGTTTAAACTCGCCTTCAAAGAAAGTATAACTTTGAAGAATAATTCCAATTCCAAATCCTATCTGTCGTGTCTTCGTGGCGATTCAAAGGAATCCTGAGAGCAGTTTGACTGGTTTAAGATCGGACGATTGTACACAAGGACCAAGGCCATCCCCTGGGTTTTTATTTTCTTTAATTTTGTATATGAAATCACTGACAGAGCTAGGTAGTCATGCAGATACATGTTCCCACCCATTTTTAGAAATTTAGAATTTAGTTCCTAATTTGTAATTTTAGTTATGTTTTTATTTTGAAAGAACAATGCAATCGCATTCTCACAAAGTAATTAAAATATAGTGTTGTGTCTCAATAAATTACTAAGATATGTTGTTAACCTCCACAAAAAATTAAAATTAGTTTTTGTACCCTTATTTTGCAGGAAAAATTGTAACTATGTTCACTCAATCATTAAAATATATAATGATATATCTTTATTTAATAAAATATTATTTCTAATTTTTACGTAGTGCCCACACTAAGAAGTTTTGGCTTGGTGATTGTGTGAAATTTTATAAAATGTATATTTCTCCCCCTTGAAATCATATTTCATCCTTCTAAAATTATATTTTGCCCACATAAGATTGTATTTCTCCCTCTCTTAAAGTTCTATATCTCTTTATTTACTCTACCTTTTTAATTCAAAAACCCTTTCGTCCCCTCTGGCCAATTTTTCCATCTCCTCCCTTTATTATGGTGTATATTTTTGCAAGCTGCACTATGGATCTTTCATTTAATTACTATTATACATTGTGATACGTTATGGCTTTGAAGAGCAAATCAGAGTTTGCAACGTATACGTTGTGACTTAAAGAGTTTTAGACGGAGGATCTCATCAAAACTAAGAAGATTCTCGACATGGCGAATTGTAATAAGAAATGCTTGAAAAAAGTGCTGCAATGTCTTGACATGACAGACTAGCCAATACTTGTCAGTTCTCCACTTTTCTTAACTTCATGGATTTGCGATTTCTTTAAAGGAAAATTGGGCTATTTTTATCTTCTAAAATTTAAGCGGAAAGTATACGTTGCAAGTTTCACATTAGTTGCATGGTTACTCTTCTCAAAGCACCATTAGTTAGAGGTCCACTTTATACCAGACGTCCACCATTAGGCATGATTGAAAACTTAGAGGAGTTGTGCAGAAATATGATAGTGTATACTATAGCAAAGAATCAAGTTAAGCATACTAGAGTAAGACATATTACATTCAGATTACTATAGATTGGGGCTGTTTGCAGATGTGAGAATGAAGGTGGTTACATCAATCAAGTTAAAATATTACTTGGAATTGATCAATATTTTACATGTTTGAAGGTGCTTCTGGGTGCAATTGAACTGTTAAGGTCAATATCATTTGTGAGGGAAAAATGATGAAAAAGAATTTGGTGGGACTCGCCAAAGGCATGACGAAGGTCGAAATTTGTTGTACAGTAGCTATTCTTTATGCAAGTCCCCTATCCCATATTGAAAACTTGTAAAGAAAATACGCTTTATCCACCCTATAAAAACCAAGCCTCCACCGGTTATAATCATTCTAAATCATTAGAGCTTTATTTGTATAAAGACATTAGAGAGGAGTAAAAAAAAATAGGAAAAGATTTTTAAAAGTTAATAGATACTATTTTAATAAAAATATTTTATTTTTCAATAGGTATGTTGCCTAAAATGCCCTTATAACATGGCATATATAGAACATTTTTATTAGCCTGTTAGCATATATAGGCAATCAACAATGCATAAGGATATGCGCAATCAACAATGCATAAGGATTTTGCCACGTGTTCACTAAGATTTTGACACGTGTTCATTGTGGGTTTTGTGGGTCATTGTGGGCCCAAAGGAAAAAGACCATATAATGTTCTAAGTCAACATATGGTTCATCTTATACCCGACCTCCTCTCTAGTTAATTTGTCGGTCAAACCCGACCTCTTCCCTAGTTAATTTGTCTGTGAAATTATTTGACCAGTAGAAAAGTCCACTTTTGTTGTTAATTACTTTTTTGTTCTCTTAATTCGACCCTTATTTAGCTAATCACCAAGAAATGGTAATTATAGTTGTGTGAGGGCATTTTTGACATTTCAATAAAATGTATGACACTTTGGTTTGTGCTAGCCTTGGTTAAACCTCATAGTAAATATTTTTTTTCTTTGAAGCTTGACAAGTGCATAAGTTGTCATAATTTTGTATAATTTTTCCTTGCATTTATTTTCTAAGTTTTAGAGTATTCTTATGTTTTATTTGTAAACAAAATGGATGAAAAATAAAGATTTTAGAATTTAAAATATCAAGTATTCAATTTAGAATTCAATGGAAGTCGCGAGACAAGAATCAGATGCAAAATGAAAGAAAAATGTTGAAAACTGCATGCTCGCATGCCCACGAATCTGTTGGAGCACCATAATTGCACGTTGTAGCCTGTAGAAATCCTAGAGCATCTCCAATTTAGGCTGCAACAGAGGTTTCGCCTACTACAGTGTCGTCCTACCTTTGTCTCGTGGGCTGCAGTAGATGTTTTGCTTGCTGCAGCCCTAAACCTAGTAAAGAACATGTTTTTCACGTGTTTTAGACCCATAAATCTTCATATTACTGTTCATTTTACCCTAGATCTATATAAGCATCCTTATAGAACTCAAATGGGACGTTTTAGAACCTCATGTTCTTATTTTTATAGAGCGAAACAAATGAGAGAAAGAGAGAGAAAGAGGAAGAGAATGAGAAAATCAAGAGGATTTTGTAGCTTTTGCAGATCCTTGAAGATCATTAACACCTCCTCCTAGTTCTATCTCTTGAACTCTTTATGTTCTTGGTTTATGCAATTTTATTTTTAATTTTAATTATGTTTAGCTAAGTTATTTGTGGTTAAAGGTGAATTCAAAGCCTTAAACATGTTTATATAGTTGATTGTATAGATTATTTTTAGAATTTCTTGTTGAAATTGCTTATGTTCACCACGTTTACTATTCATGACTAATTTTTATGGTGTTATTTAGGTGCGCAACTAAGTAAAATATAAAAATTACTTAATGCTAAGTTAGAAATCTTGATTCATAATTGTCTTGAATTTTAACTATAAGTAGCTAATTGTGACACACAGTTGCGGTGAGACTTTTGTGTGGCTGTGATGTGAAACATAACATAGGTTGAATATATCCATCTTCTGCGTGTTTGTTACCTAGATCAACCTATCTTTCTTAACATAATGCTCTCGTTAGATTGAACTTATAGAGCCTTATCCTAGGTTATTTGATAAAAGGAGATTTAATAGAATGCTTGTTTTATTAAATCTAAAATGTAAGCAAAGATAGGGGTAGTATAGCTTCTTGCTATCTACCGTTGTTAGTTTTAATGAAAAATTTGAGAATAAATCTAATATCAGTTGTATAAACATTGTCAAATGGTGGAAAATGAATCTTATACCTGTTTTCTTATTTTTGTTTTTAATCCATTGAATTTTGTGAGTGTTTTATTTATTGGTTTTGTTAATCTTAATTTTTGTCAAATGAGTTAAAAACACCAAAACTCCCCTTTAATTATAAATATATATATATATATAATTTTAATAACAAATTAATTAAATTCAATCCTCTATGAGAATGACTCTTGCTTGCTATTTTACTCAATAACGACTACATTGTAAATCCAATAAGATTTTATCTTTTGAGTTATTCAACTCATAATTTTGGTTTATGCAAGGTCAGCTTTTGATTTTAGTTGAGGCCCAACTCCTTAGACTTGGCCTTTGTGTCACTTCTTTGGGTTTTGAGAGTATCTCGGGAATTCTTGGATTTTCAAGATGTCTCTAATTCCATAAAATATTTAGGACTGTTGCATTATTCATACCTTTCTTTCTTAAGCCACTACCCCTTAGCCCCGTTACAACCTATATTGAAAGTTTTTTAATTTCATGTGGTGCATTTAGCCTAGTGGAGATTTGTACCAAAAAAAGAGCCTATGATGCTTGACCCCTTCATCTTATTTTGCTTTGATTAAGTCTTTTAGTGTTTATTGTTCATAGCAAGCACAGAGCACTAATCATTTACAATAGCTGATGCACACACACACTGAGTATGACTATCATAGAGTATATAATCTTTTGAATAATTATGGATTTAGTTTAATACTTATTAGATTTCAAGGTCATAACTCTTAGTGGTCTCTGAGGTAAAAGGTTGAAAAATTAGCGTTTTGTGTCTTTAGTTTAAGTTTTGCTCAAGGACCAGCAAAGGTTGAGTGTGGAGAAATTTGATAAGTGCATATTTTAATATATTTTTGCATCATTTTTCTTTGCATTTATTGTCTAAGTTTTTGAGTAATTCTTATGTTTTAGTTTTATTTTGCGTTTTTAGATATTTTAATATTAAAGAATGAAAAGAAGAAGAAAAATGAAGATTTTTTAATTTAAAATGTTAAACATTTAATTTGAAGTCCAACAGATGTCGCAGAATGCAATTCAGACTTAAAACATATGAAAAGCAAAAACGACACAAAAAACAAGCTCCCTGCTCCAGCCCAAGTTGTTCCGCTGTAGCCCATTCTACGTTGTAGCCCCATTTTTCTGTCTACAGCCCCATATCGCACCACTAACAATGCTTGCTGCATGCCCGTGTAGGTTGCCGCGCATACAGTGCCCCCTAACATGGTTGCTAGCAGTCCTTGTTGCAAGGTCGTGTAAGATCTTGCACGGGCCCCTCCTCTAAACGTGTTTTTGAGGATTTTCAGCTCTAAAAACTGATTTTTACTGTTCAAAAAACCCCTAGTAATATATAAGTCTCATTATAGAAATCTAAGCCAATATTTTTTTGCCTCAAAAACTTAGATAAATAAGTGAGAAAAGACAAAAAAGGAGAAAAAGGAGGAGATCCAAAGGGCTTGCTGCTTAAGGAGTCTTGAAGATCTTCACAACCCCCTCTTCTAGTTCATCTGTGTGACCTATAATGTTGTTAATTTTTGTGTTTTTGTTGTCAATTTTAATTATGTTTAGCTAAACTATTTGTGGTTAAAGGTGAATTCAAAGCTTTGGACATGTCTATGTAGTTGATTGTATAGATTATTCTTAGAATTTCTTGTTCAAATTGCTTGTGTTTCACCACGTCTACTATTCATAGTTGATTTTTTATGGTGTTATTTAGGTATGTAACTAAGTAAAACCTAAAAATTGCTTAAAGCTAGGTTAGAAATCTTAATCTGTAATTGTCTTGAATTTTTAACAAAAAGTAGCAAATTATGACATACAGTTGCAGTGAGGCTTTTGTATGACTATGATATGAAACATAACATAGGTGAATGAACCTAGCTTCTGCATGTTTGTTGCCTAGATTAACCTAGCTTTCTCAACGTGAAGTTTGCATTAGATTGAACTTAGCAAGCTTCTTCATAGGTTATTTGACGGAAAAGGGTTTAATAAAGTGCTTCTCTTATTAAATCTAAACTATAAGAAAGGATTGGGTAGAAGAACTTACGGTTGTTAGTTTCAATTGAAAATTCGAGAGTAATTCTAAGATTTGCATAAACATTGTCTAACAGTGGAGAATAAACCTTTAGCCCATTTTATTATTATTGTTTTAAATCCTTGAATTTAGCATTCTGTTTATTTATTTTGTTTTGTTAATTTTAATTTTTGTTGGTTTAGTTAAAAACATCAAAACCCCCTTTAAATTATAAAAAAAATGATAATAAATTAATTAAATTCAATCATCTGCGAGAATGACCCATGCTAGCCATTTTACTTAATAACGATCACATTAAAAATCCAGAAAGATTTTATCCTTTGATGGGTCCTTTGAGATCCTGTCAAAATTTTTGGCCCCGTGTTGTTGGGGATTGAAATTTTAATTAAATTTTTATTGGTTTGTCATTTTATTTCAATTTTAACTTTTTTGTTTTTTTTTTTTTGTGTTATTTTTCTTATTTTTTAGGTTTTTGCAAGTTTGAATGTCCAATAATAACATTGAGGATAGACTTTTAAAAATCAAACACTTTTTAGAAACATCCAGAGCCACACGGTCACATCCACCAGCTCCATTTCCATCGTCACCTCCACATGCAACACATAGTCTGCCACTGGAGTTCAACTGAGCTCTAAACGTCGACTTTCCATCATCAAGTAATTCTTTATAATACTTAGACTACCAAGAACAAGAAGAGATGGCAGAAAATAACAACTATCGAGCACTCAAAGAGTTGGCATCATTGATTCTTGACCAACAACCGCTTTGCATTCAATATCCTAATCTTGAAGAAGCCTTTGAGCTCAAATCTGAACTGATCCACCTTTTACCAACATTCCATGGATTTTTAGGAGAAGATCCACACAAGCATCTCAAAGAATTTCATTTAATATGCTCAATCATGAGAGTTGCCAGAGTTTCTAAAGAATAGATCGATTAAGAGTCTTTTCATTTTTTTTGGTGGATTCTGCTAAAGAATGGCTCTACTACTTCCCTTTTGGTACCATAACTATGTGAATAAAATGAAGAAGCTCTTTCTTGAGAAGTATTTCCTTGTATCCAAGGTAGCCACTATCTGAAAAGAAATTTGTGGCATCTAACAATACAATGGAGAATCCCTCTATGAGTATTAGCAGCGATTCAAGAAATTGTGTGTAAGTTGCCCTCACCATCAAAATTGTGAGCAACTCTTCATCTAATACTTCTACGAGTTCTTATATTCATGGATAGAAGCCTGATTGATGCCACTAGTAGAGGATCTTTAGTTGATAAAACTTCGAAAGCTGCAAGAGCTCTAATTGCAAATATGGTTACCAATTCCCAATAATTTGGCAACTGGCATGAACCACCACTACTACCACCACCTCCACCAAAGAAAATGAATGAAGTTGGCACTTCTTCCACCATCGAAGGACAACTTTTTTGTCTCATTTCACTCGTTCAACAAATGGCGATTGAAAATGTGCAGCAAGCAAAGATGTGTGAAATTTGTTCTACCGTTGGTCATTTCATTAATATGTGCCCAATAATGCAAGATGGTAACATGGAGCAAGCCAATGCTTTTGGCAGATTCCAGGGGCAGCCAAAGAAATATGATCCTCTCTCCAACATTTACAATGAAGGCTAGAAAAACTCTCCTAATTTCAGCTATGGGAGAACTCAACAACTGGCTGCACCAATTCCAGTGATCAATCGTCTACCGGGTTACACTCAACCAATGCATCAATTATACCAAGCTCGACCACGATCTGCTCCACCAAAGTCGGATCCTTCTCTCGACGACATAGTTAAGGCTTTAGCTACTGGTTTCTTACAGTTTCAACAAGAGTCAAAAACAAGATTCCAAAGTTTGGAAATTCAAATTGGCCAATTGGCTAGTGCTATAAACCGGTTGTAATCTTTCACATATTAATAAAATGTTTACTTTTGTATGTTCAGCTTGTTGCCTTGGCAAACCCCTTAAGTTTCCATAACTAAGTATATTGAGCCATTACAACTCATCCATTCTGATGTGTAAGGTCCTGTCACTGTTTGTTCTTCTAATGAATATTGTTATGTGTACTTTATAGATGCTTACTCTTGTTTCACATGGCTCTACTTTCTTAACAATAATTTAGAAGTTTTGTATACCTTTAAAAATTTTCAAGAACTTGTAAAACTTCAGTTGGGAAAGAGAATTAAAGTTTTACAAACTGACTAGGGTGGAGAGTATAGGTCATTTACTGACTATTTACCCTCTCAAGGTATTGTACATAGAAATTCTTGTCCCAATACTTATCAGCAAAATGGTCTTGCTAAAAGAAAGCATAGACACATTGTTGAGAATGGTCTCACCTTGTTAGCTCATGCTTCTATGCCTTTCAAGTTTTGGGATGAAGCCTTTAGAACTTCTGTTTTCATCATTAATAGATTTCCAACACCAGTTCTAAAAAACTTGTCCCTACTAGAGAAATTGTTTCATACTAAACCAATGTATTCTCAACTCTAAGTTTTTGGGTATTTATGTTTTCCTAATACTAGACCTTATTATAAACATAAGTTCCATTTTCATTCCACTCCTTGCACCTTTTTGAGTTATAGTCTGAACCATAAGGTTTACAAGTGCTTGGATAACACTGGTCGAGTTTTCATTGCTCGAGATGTTGTAGTTGATGAGACAATGTTTACTTTTGCTACTTCCACAACACCTTCTAGCACCCCTTTAGTCTCCTCTACTCAGTCTGATAGTCATCTTCTGGTTTGTCCGTAACATCAGTCTTCACTCTTGTCATCCAGTATATAGACTGTGACACATGATGCTTTATGTTCTAATCCCGGTGATACATCTCATGAGACTAATTCTTCTTATAGCACTCATTGTTTATCTGATCCTGCAGCTGATAAAACTTCTAGTGCTTGTGATTTGCCTCAAGTGTCTGCTGAAACACAGCTTCCAATGAGTTTTTCAAACACTTATCCAATGGTTACAAGGTTAAAGAAAGGCATTCGCAAGCCTGAAGCGTTTACAGCAGTCAAAGGGCCTTTAACAGTACAAGATGCCTTACAAGATGCCAATTAGAAGCAGGCTATGTCAGAAGAAAATTTTGCTCTTCAAAGGAACAAGACCTAGTCTCTTGTTGAACTTCCATCAGACAGGAAAGCCATAGGCTGCAAGTGGGTTTTCACACTCAAAGAAAATCCCGATGGTACAATCAATAAGTACAAGGCCTGTCTAGTAGCGAAAGGTTTTTATCAGGTTGTTTTTTTTTTTAATTTATTTCACAAACACATTTAGTCCTGTTGTCAAACCAGCAACCATCCGTGTTGTCCTTACTGTAGCCTTAAGTAGAGACTGGGTAATCAGCCAGTTAGATGTAAATAATGCCTTCTTGAATGATGATCTACAAGAAGAAGAGTATATGGAACATCCTATTGGTTTTGTTGATGCTTACTCTAGTCATTTGGTCTGACAAACTATATAAGGCTCTTGTCAATCTCTTTTTGTGGCTGCTAAAACTGATCACTCATTGTACATTAGAGACGTTGTTGGTGTTACAATTTTTGTGCTTGTTTATGTTGGTGACATTTTGGTAACAAGCAATGATCCTGGTTAGGATCAACAGTTGATCACTAAATCAGATCACACCTTTTCTCTTAAAGACTTGGGCGCACTTGACTACTTTCTTGGCATTTAGGTTCAGCAGACGAGTGAAGGACTATTACTTACTCAAACTAAATACATTATTGATCGTTTGTGTAAGGTCAAGATGCAATATGCGAGAGGGGTTTCTGCATCTACGACAACAGGGGAAAAGCTCCAGTCCCATGGGAGTGATCTTGTCCAAAATGCCTTTCTATACAGATGTGTTACTGGGGCTTTACAGAATGCAACTGTCACATGACCAAAGTTGCCTTCCTTTGTTAATAGAGTATGCCAATATATGCAGGCACCACTTAAGGCTCATTGGCGTGCAGTTGAGAGGATCTTACGTTACTTGGCAGGGACTATTTTATATGGCTTACGACTTTACAAGACTCCAGAAGTTGAACTTGGTGTCGTTGGGTGTTGTGATGCTGATTAGGCGTCATATGTTGAAGACAGGAAATCAACATCAGGTTTTTGTGTGTTTCTTGGTAAAAATCTGATCACTTCGCCCACTAAGAAGAAACATACAGCGTCCAGGTCGTCCACTGAAGCTGAATATCGCATTCTAGCTGCAGTGGTTGTAGAAATAACTTGGATTTGCTCACTTCTTGCAGAACGGAAAGTTTTGGTGAGAAGAGTACCGGCAGTGTGGTCTGATAATTTGAGTATAGTCATGATTGCAGTAAATCCTGTGCTTCATGCTCGAACTAAACATATCAAAATTGATGTCTATTTAGTTCGAGAGAAGGTTTTACAAAAAAAGATCGAAGTCCGTCGTGTTCCTTCTGTGGAATAGCTGACAGCTGCGTTCACCAAAGTATGCTCGAGTGCCAAGTTTGGTTTTATGCGTAGCAAACTCAAAGTAGAGGACTCTTATACCCTGAGTTTGCGGGGGGTGTAAGGACACAGATTTGCAATGAACAGTTGGTTAGTTAGGTAGTTAGATTTTGTTAGCTAGTTAGTCTTTTAACCACACAGTTTAACTGTGGTTAAGTGTCATATGCTTGTAATATACTGAGTATAAATACTCAGACTGTACTCTCTTAGGATTAAGCTCAAATAATACAATTAACTGACTTTAGATTTCTTTGAAGCTCTCACCAGATTCTCTCATCACAGTTTTCTTTCTTCTCTAGAATTTTCCTCAATTTCTTGCAGGTTGAGATCTTGAAATCATGTCATGAAACATGACTATTTTGTTTGATTAACTGTGTAAAGGAATGTAATGCAATAAGATAGTAACATAATATTGTTTTATTTAATTAAATTATTATTTTATTATTTTTAGGGGTTATTTTTGTTGGAAGTATAAAATAAGTCATTAAGGAAAATAAATTGAGTTTAGGAGCCGAAAAGTCTTTCCACCTTTTGGTTTGCGAAACACCATTCTATCCACTTGGTTGGATTGTCATTCCAATGTAATGACAATTGCTTGATTAAAAGACAAATCAAAAAATGAAATAAAAAAATGACTATTTCATTCTAATGTCCATTTCCTCCCATTTCACAACTTACATGTATGTTTTTGTCAACAAATACCTTGTAATATAAATAATAAAAATACAAAATACAATCGCAACTGACGTAACTATCTATTCTTTTTACTATAAATCAATCATGTCCTACTTCGTAACTGTAATAAAGTGCAGACCTTTAATTTATCTCTTATATTTTTCGCGCTTCCATATATACATATACAAATAAGTATATATGCACGACTTCGATGAAAACTTAAAACAAAAATAAAAATAAAAAGATAAGCAAACATGCATCGTATTTGCACAGTCAAAAGCTTTGATTTCCTTAAACTAGAGTTCACAATCCGTTGCATTGACCACGATAGCTTCTCCTGTGGCCTCACCAAGGGTCATTATACAACAAACAAAAGAAATTTCTGCAAAAACTAGCTAACTAGTTACTAATAAATAAAGCTACAAAAACAATGCTTTTCTGTCAAAATTTCCATGTCTCTAGCTAGCTCTCTTTGACAAAGTATAGCATTTGGTAGAGGGAAAATTTGTGGACATTTCAGTAGGACATGGCAAAGAGTCCCAAATCTTACTTGGCTTCCATGGATCCACCACGACCGTACTCAAAGGCAAAGCCGGCAAATTGAAGGGAAATCCAAGGGATCTAACAGCCTCCCACTGATCATGAGCTTCTGAGTGGTTCTTGATCATCACATTGTGATCATGAGTACTTATATTATTGCCTAGATTTCCTTGCAGTATATGATCATATGGTGACAAGGCATTGGAGAAGCCATTGTTATTGCAATGTTGTTGTGATGATAGTTCACTGATCAAGTCTCTATGATCCTCATGGTGAGAAGCCTTATTAGCAGTACAAGAACCAAAATGATGGTTTCCAAGAATGGAAGACAACATGGAAGGGGTAATATTGTTCATTGAGTGCTTAGCTTGTAGTCCAGAAGTAGTTTCAAGAGGTGGAAATATCAAGTTGGGAGAATAGTCAAGATTATTGTGGGTGTGATATGATTTGTAGGGGACAAAATCAAAAGTGCTGTTAGTGGTGGTAGTAGTAGTAGTGCTATATGGGGATGCGTTTTGTATGTCGTTATTAGTGCTACAAAAATGGTTGGCTGATGAAGTAGTACTGGTTTTTGGTGTGAGTGACATATTATTATTGCTTGTGGCCTTGCAGGCTAACAAAATGTTAGATGAGCTTGGTTCTGGTAAGCTGGGAGAGACCCAGGAATGAGAAAGTGCTCTTTGAGCTGCTGTGGAGTTGGTTTTCTTGAATATTCTGCATATTGCCCATGAATCCTGCTAGTCACGGAAGAAAAATATCAGACGTCACAAGTCACGTAAAAACTATGCAAATTTCATAGCTTGTTTGGTATTAGTTGGTTCTAACCAATTTTCAATTGAAAATAGTATAAAACTCTCACATACTACAGTAAAAGCAAAAAACTTGTTACAATGTAAAGCTCTCACATGTTACGGTGTTTATAGTTCTAACCATCATACCAAACATCCTATCAGTACAAAAATAGTAGTCCAAACATGTGAACATGCACACGATTAAAACTAATAAATAAGATTATTGAATAAGTTTTTTTTTTTGGTTATAATTAAGGAACCTTACATTAGCCGGAAAGGTTTTGTCCAATGATCTCTTCGAAGGGACCGAGTGATCGGTGAGAGAAGGCAACCGGAACTCGTGCATCATCCAGTCGGTTTTGACGCCCTTGGCGGCTCTGCCTTTGTAGAAAACAAGAGATTTCTTCAAGCCAATGCACTTGGCGCCCTCGGAGGAGTAAATGGGCCGGTCTGTTCCCGTGGCTTTCCAAAACCCAGCTCCAGTTACCCGGTTCGGTCTTGCACTGTTCCTGTATTTCCTGTCCCTAGGGCAGTAGAAATACCACTCTTTCTCTCCGGTACTCGCCAACTCTACCAAAAAAACAAACTAGTTAGTGATCTCCATTAGAACTAGAAGTGCTCATGTCCCTTGAAAATGCAAAACCTATCAAGAAATAAGGAAACTAAGGACTTCCAAAACTCAAAAGAAAAAAATGAAGAAATAAGGAAAAATCATCAAGATAACTTACTGGGAAGATCCCAAGGATCATATTTATAGATGTCAAGCTGCTTGATGAGCTCAATGGAGAGAGGTCTTTGCTGAATCTTCCTCTTGAGATAAAACCCAACAAGCTCCTCATCTGTTGGATGAAACCTAAACCCTGGAAGCAACACCTCGTCCATCACTTTATCTGTATCACTAGTACTTGATCTTTCATGATCCATAATCACAAGTAATTTGTTTGGTGAGTGTATAAATATATATATATATATATATGTGTGTGTGTGTGTGTGTGTGTGTGTGTGTGTGCGTGTGTGTTTTATTAATATGCTAGAATTTAAGGCAAAGTAGAGAAACCCCAGAAACCTGAAGTGGTAGTACTTGTGAAAGATAATAATAACGAAGTAGAACTGGTCATGAGATGAAAAAATTAAGATTGATGAAGTACATGAGTAATGGAAAACCGAAGTTTGAAGGCAATATATGCTTCCTGAGAAGGGGGTCGGACTCCGAAGGATCAGCCGCCTTTTCTGGTGACTTTAAGGACTGTGTTTTTGCGAGCATATCTAGACCAGAAGAAGCTAACATTGGCAAAATTTAGCTCTTCATTAAGAGAATACAACTACCAAGAAGAAAACCCTACTTGTCAAGAAATAAAAAATTTATATGCATATATAATTTGTCCCTGAAATAGCCCCATTTGGGTTTATTTTAATCGTCAAAATGGAGGAATCCCAATGAGCTACTAAATCAGCACTTCATGGGGATTGTGGATATGAACCCTTTTTTTAAATTTTCCCATTATGATATATAATTAAGGTAGCAAAGTTTCAAAGGTATTAATTAATATTTTAAATGGATTGGAGTTTGAATAGTAATTAATTTGGAAACGTGGACCTCAAAACTTAATAATCACTTCCAACACAAAAGATCAAATTAAAAATACTTGTTTAATTAGTGTATTATTTTAAGTGATAGAGTTTTCTCAAAATCCGAAAATCCCGTTTCTATTCCATTCCCCAGAGCTTCTATTCCACTGACTTTGTCGGATTAAATCAATAAGTTATTTGAGTAGTCAGATTTGGAAGATTTTCAGATACCACCAACGTGCGATCAAAGTCTAGTAAGATAAAAGGGACCACTAATTAATTAGAACCTTGTTTGGCACATGGTAAAACTCAAATTATGATCTGTTTTTTGACCTCAATCTGATCTATCATGGTAATTAGTATTTATTGCTTCCGTGCTAATTATTTGTAATTCCTCAAATGACTTCTTGAGTTTCTTTTTCTTTGTCGTTTCACGTGTAAGATTTATTTCACAAAATAATAAAAAAAAGACGTTCGCTTTTGATCATATCTTGCAAGTGTGGTGGGCTATTTTGTTACACGTGGAAATTCAAAAAAAAAAAAAAACAAAGAGATTGTCAAAACATTGTTAACTTACACTTAAAACACTAAATACATGGAAAATTAACTGATCAATAAATCAATTAAGTTGTTATTTTCTCAGAAAGTATTCCATATACTGTAAATTTAAGAACAAAGATGCGAGCTGCCGCTAGCCCAGTTGGTAGTGTAGGATAGATTAAATGGAAGATTCTAATAGAGTTGTTCAAAAAAATCAAAAAATTGAAATTGATTGCCAAACCGACCAAAAAAAACCGAAAAAATCAGTTATAAGATGAAAACCGATCATCTATGAATTTTTAACGGCCGGTTTTCGGAAATAACATTTCGCCTTAGTCTGTAACCGATGGAGAGAGGACTTCCAACTTTCAAACTAATATGATGTTATTATATGATATATATTATTACATATAAGAAGAGAAACAACAAAATTAAGGCCTCTAATCGATTTTTTTTTTTTTTTTGCGTTAAGTGGATTTTGGTAAGTTTCTATGGAATATTATCTTTTGCTTCGCACTTTCGAATACATTAAATTTGGACTAAATAAAAAACAAGTTATTATTCTTTAACTGACGGATTACTTTTAATATGCTGACTAGTTACTTTAGTCAAAAACCCACCGACTCTATGTGTGTTGGGTCGGCTTGCGGTTCTGTTTTCTCAAAACCAACTATCAATAGTCGAAAACCGTCACCACCTAAGTTTGGATACGTGAATAATTTAAATGCATACAAAAGATAAATAAATAATTAAAAAAATTTACATATCAAAAACTGCCACAAACTGACCGATCAAAGACCGATAGAAACTGACCAATGAATATCTTTAGATTTCAAATTTCAACCTTAAAAAGCAGCTAGCATTGTATAAAAAAATAATTAAAAAAAAAAGATAAAGATAATTTGTCTTTGATAGCGACCCCTCTTTCATTTTTTTTAAATTTGCAATGATATTGTACTAATCCCTTCTCTTTATGTTTTTTGTTTTTGAATTTTCCAATGCATCAGGATGTGATTAGCCACTAATACCGTTCCATAATATTATAGGCTTTCAAATGATATTTACGTTTGTTTGCGGTGGAAAAATAATAATAATATACGTATATGCCTAAGAAATTTATCACATTTAACAAGATTTTGTTATTTTTTTAATTAAAAATGTCTTCTTAGATTTCATAAAACCAGTACAAGTTGCCCGATTCATCTTAGGAGGCCAAGTTGGTTAATTAATAGAGGTTAGATTTTGGGGTCATTATATTTTGCTGTGGGCTGAAAGTTGAAAACCTGAAACTATAAAAAGATCAAAGTGGGATTTTCATCATTTCAGATGCACAAGACAAAATTTCTCTGATTTTGTTGGCATAGGGATTCTCACTATGGGTTTCCTCAAATTTCTTGCTTTTAGTAAAACCAGAAAGGTGGGTGGTTGGTTTCAAACAACGAGGTCGAAAGTTCAAGTATTTGTTTGGTAACTTTGGTTTGAATTTTTTTTATGATCAACTATTTCTATTTTTTTAACGCAAAATTCAGACAAAAATATGATGCAAACTATAAAAAAGGGGTTCATACCGATCATCCAAACCAATTGTAGAAGGTTGTAAAACCCTGCTAGTTATTCTATAACCTGCGGATGGGTATTGAACTATGATCATTTTGAGTTCTATTATTGAGCTTTGGTTGTGGACGTGCCCCTTTTACGTGATCGTGTCATGAAGAGGGCAATTGTAATATATTGGTCACGTGGAAAGAGGTCAAGATGCTTGGGCTTGAAGAGTTTGACCCTTTTTAATTATTTATTTATTATTTATTTTTAACGTTGGTTGAACGCTTGGAAAGCAAACCCAAAGTCAAGGAACAGACCAGAAGGGTTCCAACCGAGGGTTAGATTTGGGGAGTTTCACTTAATTTGGAGTCCCAAGTTTTTACCATTTGACTCTCTGTAACATCTCCATTAAACTCACAGTACTCGCCTTTCTACCCTGCCGACGATTGTAAATGTTCAAAAATTACAGTTACTAACACTTTTATTTCCGAGAGTGACGTGACTAAATGTCAAATTTTGAGAGTATTTATAGTAAATAGTATGTTTATTAGGTAAATAGAAAATTGACTAATAAGATATTTGGCAATTGATTTAAACTAATAACAATGTAAAGCTCTCATATGGTGATGTAACAAAATAAATATAGCGTAAAGCTCTCATATTTTATATTGTTTTTGTTAATTTTTTCAGTTCAAACCGGTGTGTTAAACACATTATGGGAAAAAAATTCTATTCACTATAAGTGAAAAGATAATTTACCACGTAAATTTTCTAATGTACTGTTATATACTACGTAAAAATCTGCTACCTCAATTACTCAGCGTGAAATGCTGTTTACTCAAATCTCCCTTACATTATTAGCACGCTTAAGTAACACAATTATTTAGACTAAGAAATCATTATGTCAAGAGTTAATTTCATTTTTAGCCTTTGAATTTAAGGATGATTTTCATTCTAGTCATCATCGACATTCAAATTCTCTTACAATTAGTTTTTAATCTACAATATTGTCCTATTGAAATTCTTCTGTCGAGAATTTGTTAAAAAAGAATAAAAACTAAATGTAAAAGTCATGTGATATTATTTTAAACACCTATACGAAATTATCACGTGACTGCTTCATGTCATTTTCATCTAATTTTTAGCAATATCTTGACGAAAGGATTTTAATTGGATGATTTTACAGATCTGGAGAGTAGTTGTGAGACGTCTTTTATCCTTTAAGTTTAAGAGACTAAAAATGAAATTAACTCTTATCTCAAACAAAAAGTGTTTTGAGAGCACACATTTTGAGAAACTTTTAGCGCACATTTGTTTAGAAAACTCTTTAGATTCTTTATATTTAAATTTGGATTCAAGTATTAAAAATCATTTGAATACATATTTGTTTTCCTTAAAATCTAAATTCTTTCGGTGTCAAGAGTCTAAGTTTTTAGAGTTCTGACTTCCCTCTAAACTTTTGATACTCAAATATCTCTGCTACAGTAAAAACTAAAATTCTTTCTTCTATATTTGAGAAAAAAATCATAACTTCTTCATTTGTTATCCAATTAAAATGATTCTTTTTTCATTATCTTCATAGTAAAGAGAGGAATAAATTAATATTAATCTTGTATTTTTTTAAGATCATTAACATATGACTTTATTAAATTTGTTGATAAATCAAAAATATTTTAATACCTATCTAAACATTAATTCTAATTATATTCTATAGTTAAGTTAAAACTTAAATATACATTCAAACGTCAATTTAAATAATAATTTTAATTATTAACTTAAATCTTAATTTAAATTATATTAACTTAAATTATATCATTAATTTAAATTTATTTACGCTTAAAATTGAATGAGCCTCAGGTATCGTGTCCAAATATCTTGTCCTATATGCGGTGTTCTCACGTTTTGTCAGCTTTTACCTTTTTGTTTTGTCCTATATGCAGTGTTCTTTTTTTTTTTTTTTGCCCTTTTTACCGTCCATCATGGACAAGTTTATTGGAAGACAGCTGTACATGTACTTAACATTCATTTGACTTTGAGCCATGGTACACTTGTCAATTTTCATGCTTAACCGGCACGTAAGCAGTTAAGCCCAACTACCAGCCTAGTTATTGCATTAAATAAAAAAAAGCCCTTGAAGCACCATCCATGCTAAGCAGCACAGTCAATGAAAAATGGATAATTTATTACAGAGGTGACAATAAATGTGTTCGTATCGATACGTTTACAGCACGATATGTTTAGCTTGAATATAAACACAACATGATTAATAGACGTGCCAGAAATACAAGCACGAACATGACACGTCTATGGCACGTGTAACATGGTACGACACGATTAACACAATTATTAAACATGTTATGACGGATTGACACGATAACAACACGTATATGACACGTTTATGACCCAATTTACTAAAAATTAAAAAAATTAAAAAAAAACAATAAAAAAAATTAACAAAAACACAATATTTAATTAATACTAACCTACTACAAATATTTTAAATATTTTTATTTTTAAGTTTATATGTGTTATAAATTAGCCGGTCGTGCCATGTCAACACATTTATGGCCTATTTAATTAAACGTGTTAAGGCGTGTTTAACGTGTTAGCACGAATCCAGCCTGTTTATTTTTGTGTTATTCATACCAATCCATTTATGGCACAATTAATAAACGTGCAGTTCAAACCTGTTTATCTCATATTGTTTTTGTATTATATCATCGTGTCGTGTCTGAAATTACCGGCCATAATTTATAGTCCTCATGAAAACCAACTTCAATTAAACACGACTTATGTCTGTTAGCATTATTCTCATTCAACAAATCTCAATTGGTTTATGGGAAAAAAGAAAAACTTTCTTTTATCTTTTTTTGCTTTTTTGAAAAACATCACATGCAGCCTTTTATATGGTCCCAAAGAACGGCTCATGTTTGACAATATGATTGTATCTTTTAACAGAGTGAGAAGGCAAATAGCTCCTTCAAAAAAAAAAAAAAAAGATCTTCCAAAGTCCTCATTTTGAGACTAGTAATGCCATTTTATTTCAATTAAAGACCAAAATAAAATAGCTAAGGCAGCTAGAAATTTTGGAGCTGTTTGCAATATTGTCTTGTAAGTTATTTTGGACAACTTTATTTAGATTGTGCAGCTGGGATGAATCAGTTCAAACTGGCCATTTTATCTTGTGCTTTAGAGATGAGTCAAACTCACGAGTTTAAACCGTATATAGCGTAAAGCAAAAATATATTACAATGTAAGAGCTCTTACATGCTACAGTGTTTAAACTTATTTTTCGATTTCAAACTATTTTGTTAAACACTATCTTAGACCGTATACCCCCAGTTCACCCAATATAGACCTATTTGCTATAAGACGCGAATTTTGTTCCTTGTAGGAAGCAGATTTTCAACACATGTCCGAACACATTCAAATTGTATAATTTAACTAGCATATCTAGACCACGGGTCGGGTTGCAATTTGAATCACATTATTCATATTTATTAATTTAAACCCAAAGGACGTAGAACGCAACAATTCGAACCCACGAAACAAATGGTTTTTATGTCAAACCAGCCACCAGTGCCGTTTAGGCTCAAGTGGTAGTGAGAAGATTAATTCTTCGGATAGAAGTCCCAGAACATCTCTTCTTGACTTTCTCAAAATATAAAAACCTTGCAAATTGATCATATTATCCCATGAATACATGATATAATTACATGACCAACACTATTGACACAGTGAAGGGGACTAAATAAACACATTCATGATTCCAGCTTCATTAATTTTGGCATTTGGTAGCTCCAGCCTATTTTTCTTCTGGTTAAAATCTCTCGTACAACATGGAGACAAAAGAAAATAAATTATACGCGCGGTAAAAATGGTGGGTAAATTACACAAGACAATGATAAATGCACCACACTATTGACTAAAAAGAAGCTGAAATTCCATCAGGTTGCCTGCAACAATTCCTTAATATCATATCCTTGCAGCTGCAAAAACAAACCACCAGAATAAGAGGTTTGGCGGTAAAGTATTTAGTCAAGCTAATTTACACGGTTTATAAGTATATGCCTGCAGAAAGGTGAGAAGCAATATCACTCCTGAGTTCCAGAAAGCATGTATTGTGATAGGGGTTAGAAGGTTGCGAGTTTGAGTGAACGAATATCCCATAGCCGCGCCTGCACGGGTCATGAAAGTAGATGGAAAAGTAAGGGAGCTCAATGAAATATGATCCAGGAAAACTAGAATGTGTGACGTAAAAGATGTTTATATCAGAGAATCTATGGAAAGGCTACAATATTTGTTTTTAACTTTTCAAAGCAAACTAGGGAATTCATATACCAGGCACAAACAGCTGGGGAAACTCTCCAGGAGTTCGATGTGCAAGTGCAAAAACGGCTGCACTAACAAGGACAGCAACCGGTGTTGGTGCCCTGTAAACAGAGCAGGAAAACTTTTAAGGATATTGGTTTAACATAATGAGATAATTCTAAAAGCAATAAAACAAGCAACAAACCGATCCCTTGTTTCTATCAAGTGATTGCAAGATTTTCCCAATGAGAAATCCGAAGTAACAGTTATGGATATACAAAGGATGGGAATTCACAAGTTTCAAAATTCTACAAAGGGTGAATCAGAAATCTAGGATGAGTTCCAGTAACATGTAAAACAAGGCATTTGCAATCATTACTTTATACTTAATCATTTTGTGTCATACATTGACGGAGAGTTATAGCAGTTCGAGATAAAAAAAGTAGCTATACCCCTTGGTCAGGGACACCAAGAAGAATCCGCGAAACACAATCTCTTCAAGAATTGGAGCAAGAACCCCCGTGATGCCAACCAAGCATGTGCTGCTACAATGCAAACCAAAAAAATTACTTAATTTCTTAATTCTAGAGTTCCATTAGTTTTGAAACTTGGAATCATCAATATACTTCCAGAAAATGGGTACGTCCAACACTTTTTACTCATTCAGAGGTACCTGATAGTTGAAGATCCAATCAGGGGAAGCAAGCGAACTAGAGCATCGGTCTGAAATATTGTTAAAGACATTAATATAGAACGTAAAAAAAAGTAAATTTTCTCTCTCTCTTTGTTCCATAACTTCAACAAAAAAAAAAAAAGGGATGACATCTGCATTCAAACTAAAAGAAAGAAATGTAAAAATAAGCTCCAATGAATTTCTAACCTCTCTTTGCAGGCTTTCACCGCTAAATAAAGACATAGCAGCTCCCGTTAACGAAATGGAGCCAATAGCACCAACAAGCCCAATCCCCGCCCACAAGAGCCACCCTTTCCGTCGACTAAAGGCCCCCTCAAATCTGAAACAATACAACTCCATATCAGTCTAATAGAATCACACACATCAGGCATGATGAGCTTTAAACTATAGTTTTTGTAGCAATATCAATGAACACAACTAATGTTTTCTCATAAATTCAAGAGTGAGAAAATTTGTATATCATGCTTAATTTAGCGTCAATTTCATGCAAGTCATGGAATTGAGACAAATTGAACGAAGCAACAACTCAAGGGGAAGAATCACTAACCAACAAAACTGATTTCATTTAAAAAGTGTGTTTGTTGGAAGGAAGGAATAATGTTGATACCGTAGCTATATATGTCTTCAGGAAGCGATTGAAATGAGTTTGCGACGCTTCATAAAATTCCAAGTACAACTGCAGTTGTAATGCTGCAAAAACCAATTAGTCAACCAAACCACAATTTTTTTAATGGTTATTGGCTTCTAAAGCCGTTAATACCAGAAAAATTACCTTAATACACTGTTAACAAGGAACTCAAATATGCTAGCAAGTCGTATCTGTTGGTTACACTATCATAGACCATACCAAATTCCTCTAAGACAGGAAATTACAATGGAGATTCAAGGAAAGCATAAATGATTTATCCCCTTGATCCAGAAACTATATCTCTGCCTTCTCATCCAAGCTCAGTTTCTCAACGCTAATTCCTAAATACGGTATAGCTGCTGCCTCTACCAATCCTGTCAAAACAAAACTGCCTGGAAAAATTTCAATTTTGATACTAAAAATTAAAAACCAATTAACAATAATTTAATGAATACGCTTAAAAATATATATATATAGGACACCTTAGTCCACAAGCAAGAGAGGTCAAGGACACTGTTTGCCATCCCCAAGGTACCTCCCACCGCTTCAGAATCGGCCACTCCAATCCACTTCCTGAAAATTGTCTGTAAACTTTTAAAAGCTAATCTTCTTGTCAAATGGATTGCCCTTTTTTCGTTCTCTTTTCATCTTCAAACAAAACGTGAAGAATTTAGCGCTTAAATAGCAGAACTAAAACAATCCCATCATTCTATAAAGTAAACTTTTTTGCAATTTTTTGCATTACTAATTTTTTGACAACCCCATCAACATAATTTTTATTTGTCTGTAAACTTCTTAGCTAATTCATAAAAGGACCATTTTTATTAATAGTTTATACTTTATGAGAATATTGATGTTATGTTTTAAAGCTCGAAATGTAAAGTATTACAAGGGCTAAAATTCATAAAGAATATTTGTAATTAATCTTTTTTTAAATAGCTTTACTTTTGGTCTCAGCCTCCTAGCGTCAAATGGGGTTTGCACACTCCCTTGTTAGGCAAAGTTTATCTGGTTTGTCTTTTGTTTGTGGTAATGAGAGAGGATTGGAAGAAGAACATTACAAAGAAGTTTTCTGAGTAAAGAGAAGTCAATCTTTCATCGTTGAATAATGAGTCGTATTACAGCTTATACACTAATCTGTCCAATCAGCTCTTTACAAATAGAGACCAATCAGTACAAGCCACCTGTAAAGCTGAAACTAACTCTCTAACCAACTACAACAGAGTAACAAACTCTGACATCAGCAGGACTCTTCTTCTCAACACGTGGACATACGCTTGTCTAGGTTGTCCAGCTTCATATATTTGTTGTTCGCTAGTTAGAACTTGGGCTAAGGATCATGTGCTTTTTGACCACACAAAAAGAGCGACAAGAGATAATGTCGGTGAGCAACTCACGTGACCACATTCCTCGAGAAAAAGGCGACACAAAAACAAAAATATGGGAATTGTAAAGCTTCACCTTGAGCTTTTTGAGGCCGGGTCATCTTATACATATTTAAGAGAGAAAAAAAAAATGAAGATATTTCTTTATCATTTAATAGTCTCCTACCGTAGAAAACATGGTACCAATAAATAACCGGTTTGATTTATAAAGTTGAATGAAACGTTTCTGGGCTCCCGAGATTCATTTAAGAACAAATCGAGAACACACTTGACTTTTTAATAGATTTTTTATGATGAATGAAAATATTTGATCCATGGATGTCGAGAATCTTATAGCATTAAAGCCGTGCAAAAAAAAAAAAAAGCTAAAGAACAAATGTAGTAAACAAAAAATACAAGCAAACACAAACAAAGAATAAATAAGTTATGCAAAAAACCATTGTTATTACAAACTCAAAGAAATCAAAATAGAAAGGGAAAAAATGACCACAAACAATAATGACAAATCTTCTATCGGAGAAGCGACCTTCAATGGCTGAAACAATAGGAAATGGTAGTGCATCAAACGAAGCAAAAAAGCATAGTCGAGGTGCCACCAAATCAAGGCACGTGCACCACGCGCACAACCTTAACATGACCACCCCACAGGACACTCGACACTATAAACCCATGTTTGGCTGAGTAGTAGGAACTACTACAAATTTAGTTATGAACAGTGTAAAGCTCTCACATGTTACAGTAACAATAAAAAAAATTGCTATAGTATAAAGCTCTCACATGTTACAGTAAAAATGGTTCTAACCACTGGTTCCTACTACCCTTTCAAATACCCTCTAAAATATCTTGCATCATACGGGTTAAGACCTCATTAAGAAAGCATGGATCTCGAAGAAGAGATGCCCTTAGAATGTCCCCCAAAGCCTTATTATAATGTTGTTTAGCAGTCATGATCTGGACCATTTTTTCAGTAATAAACCATGTAAAGCTTTCACATACTACAGTAACAATAAAAAAATCACTACAATGTAAAAATCTCACATACTACAATAAAAATAATTTCAACCAATGATACTAACCGCCCTGCCAAATACCCTATACATCTCACATTCAATATCCATGCCTCCAAATAACAAAATCGCTCACGCCACCATCTTGGCCTTATTGCTACATCGATGGAAACACAAGATCAAGACCCAGCCAAATCTGCATTCTCTATTATATCTCTCCCTTCCTGCCTCTGAGACTAACTGGTTAATCACATATTTTTTACAATCAAACTCCTAAAAAGACACACCATCATCTTATGAATGTTTTTGAACTAGTCATAATCACATTAAAATAAAAAAAATACGCAAAATTGATTAAGTCAAAATACAGCCATATCATCAGGGTTTTTTCATCCCCCAACATGGAATTCCTCTATGTCTTTTTTGGAAAAACAATTTCTTAACTTCTTAGCATGTCTTTTTACGATTTTTTCTTTTCAAGGTTACTAACAGCAGTGACACTTAAACTTTGAGGTGACTTCATTTGCGTCCTCAATTTTTAAAATTTCTTACGTTTTTCCTTTCAACCATTTATATATTAAAATGAACAAAATTTTGTTCACATGGATTCTGAAGGGGAAAAAGGAGATTTTGATGCCTTCAACGCCTTTCACGTTCAGGGATTAGGTTCTTTTCTTCTTTTTTTTTTCTTTTTTTTTTTCATTTTTCTCTCAAGTCTTCTCCACCATATTTCTTCCAAAATCAATTTGTGTCTTAAACACCAGGTTTAAAGTCTTAGAAATTCCCAAAACTTTCTATCAACTTCTTTTGGTGAGCCTCTCACAACGCAATAGCATGGATTTAAGAAAGAACTGCTACAGTGGATCGGATTCATTTGGTAGTAGGTCTTATTCGACGAAATCAGCGGGAAAAAAGGTTGCAACCAGCTCTAATTTTTGTGTATGTGGATCGTGTAGACAAGTGAACACCTCTTGGACCGATGCAAATCCGGGTGGAAGGTTCTATGGATACCCAATATATCAAGTAATATTTTACTTTTAGAGCCATGAATGAATTGTCCTTTTTTTCCATAATCTGTAAATTTATGGGTTTATTAGGCTATTATGTTTTTTTATTTTATGTTGTTTAGAACTGTGGGCTTCTAATTTTTGAAGGCGAGGAAGCTTATTTTGTATAATAATGTTTGTACCCAAATCTGTCGGCTTCGAATTTCATTTTCTGATTATTTTTTTTTTTTGTTTTGGATATTGTGGAATGATTTTTGTTTTTGCAGAAAGATGGAAATATTGGGTGCAAGTCGTGTTTTCATTGGATTTGATCTTCCAATGTGTGAAAGGGTCAAAAAAGGATTTTCCTCCATGGCTCATGAAGAAGCTTATCCTCTCAAGGTGCAAAAATCCGAAATTGTTTAGAATGAAAATGCCCAAAAGGGTTTTCGAGAAGCGGGCAAAAAAACTTTTGTCTTCCCGAAGTTTCTCCTTTTTTTCGGCACAAAAAAGGGAGCTTGCCAGAGTAATCTCTCTAAGCCCCAAAAATGAATAGCGTCGAAGACATTCATTTAAGTATTTTATGTGCCAAGCACATGGCGAAAATTTCGTGAATTTTAACAAACAAATAGATGAAAAGGACAAAATAAAGACTTTTAAAAATTAACGAAAAAAGCGATGATTTTTAAGTTAAGAAGTAAAATAAAGACATCTTCAAGTTTAAAAATCATAAGTGTTAATAACCCTTCTTTTTAATCTAATGCCTCAAACCATATAGAAAATAGCTAGTTTTAAATTTAGAACTTACCCACGTAACATTGTACTCACTTTGAATAGTTTGTTAAGTTTCAACAAAAGACTTAAGTGTTCCAAGCAAAATAATAAAATAAAATAAAATAAAGGCTGTGGCTGAAAAAAGAGAGATAAGATGCTCATTAAGTATCGAGCAGACATAGCGCAATCAGCCATGATTGGTATGTAAGACATAAGTGAAGCCAACGTAAATGCCTACGTTTAGGACATAAATGTCGTGATGGGCCCCACTAAGATTTATTTTTCTTCTTGTAAGAGTTTTTGATGAGGTCTAATTGCAAAATCTATAAAACAATGACAATGTATTGAGCTTTTATTGGATTCCAATATGCTCTACAGATTATTGTTGTATTAACATCTAGTGGGTTCCTCCAATATTTGACTTTACAAATTGTGGGCACCCCACTGTTTCTCAATTTCAACACGGTTTTTCTACACATATGCACGTCCATCCGTGCAATTTCTATCCAACCTTTTATAGGTCCTCTCCGTTTTCATGTTTATTGTTGGGTGAATGGGCCAGCAATCCTTCCGCGCGCTCGCGGGAGTAACTGCCCGAGACGTAACATCATGACCTGTTGGCACCCAAAAGGGTGCAGCCCCGCATGTCCGACGCTTAGATCAGGGCTTTGTGCTGTCAAGTGTTTAAGGAAATAAAGTTGGGCCTTCGCTAACAGCTATAGCTTTTAGTACAATGGTAAGCACTTGATCCTAACATTTATGTTTTGAAAAATCATGTTTATACGAAGAAGCAAAAAAAAAAAAAGTGGGTGTGACGGTGGCAAGAGAAATATGTCCCTCTTTTTTTAATTTAAAATAGCCTCTCTGTTACAAAAACATTCGTGTGTTCGAAAATTCAATGTTTATACCTACCTCGCATTTAGGGTGCCAATTCGTGATTTTCAAGGGTTTAATATTAATTTTACACTAAAAAAATGCATACAAAATTATATTTCTACTCCTATGCATAATGCTATTATATATACTATATCTTTTTTGTTTTTCGAAGTTGAAAGGAAAAGTTTTTATTTTAGAAAGTGAAAAATGACGGTTTTGTAAGAAAAATGAGTATATTAATCAGTAAATAATTAAATACAATAGCTTTCAAAAAATAATTAAATACAATAATTTGATACTTTCCTATACTTTTTTTTATGCTTGATGTCAGTTTTGACACAAGTAGCCTATGTAAAGTTAACGTTAATATAAGCCAATTCAATTGGTGTTTCGTGAATTGGTAAATTGCTTTCTATGTATTGAATTTTGGGTTTCAAACCCTAGGGACGCAATTTTCAAAAAAAAAAAAAAAACTTAAATATAGCAAAATATGATTATTGATTTTTTTTTTTTTACCCAAATGCCAAATTTTATGCTGACATTGGAAATTTGCATTCTATTGGAAATAGTTATTTTCCCATATTTTGATGAATATTAGTGCGAGGTTCCTAACTCCCATGACTTGGGAGTTATCAAAATTTTGTAGTAAGCAATGCCATAAATGATGCTACTACTAAGTGATGTTAATTTTTTTTTTTTTTTGAAATAAAAGTTGCATTCCACATCAAAGCAGTACACACCCAAATGGTGTATTGACCTCGTAATACCAAAAAAAGAAAAAAAGAAAAAAAAAACATACTCTTGATTATAAACCGATTCCACCATTAAATTTTAATGAAACGTACAAGAGAATTTATAAGTGATATCAATTTTTAATTGGTCAAATTAGTTTCAATAAACAGACTCACCAATTAAAAAGAGCAATTATTTTGCTAATTACCAAGCAAAAGAAAATTAGGCAGATAAACTTGGATCCTTTAGCATTTAAACTCTTAAATTTTGTCCCATATTAGATAAGTTCTAAACTAATTTACTTTAACAATATAACTCTTATTTTGCACCTTCTTTAAACTATAACGCTATTATTATCCTCAAATTTGCTTCTAGAAAGTTTGTCGTTTACTCCATTTCAAAGCCAAATCTACTGCTAGTATGCAATATAGATCATTTTAGGTGGTCCGAGTCGCTGTAGTTTTCTCCATTTCTTCCTCCTAATTGGCAATTCTTATTTTCTAATTAAAAAATTTGGAAGGGAAAGCTTGCTTATTTTGACTCTGTTTTATAATAGTAACTAGTTTGTCGATTAATAATATTCTTTTGTCGTACTTCAACTCCAAAACCATGCTAAGCACCACGCTTGGTCGGATGTAAAATCTAAATCTAGCGACCATAACGCTGAAAGACAATATAAAAAGCCACGACAACCATAAAGCTGTTCGTGTATATCTTGAGGATTTTTAATTATTGTTTCTTTTGCCGTGAGAGGAAATGCTTTCATTATCTGAATTCTAAATTCTCACCGACTTTGACCATAGTCAAGTGCATCATTATAATCATTATTTTTGCCAAGACATTATTAAAAACAATTTAGTCTTTCGATGCCTCGGCAAGCAACTTGCCTTCATATTGGCTATAGTAGAAATTAAAAATTATCTAATGGAAGTAGGACCCATTCCTCTAAAATCTTAAATCCCATTTGCAGTAACAAAGTTGATTCTATTTCTCTGTATGGGACAGAAATGTCATTTACTTATTATTTTGTGTTTAAAAATAATAATCGTATCTAAATTGTAAAATTATAATAGACACCAATTTAGATGTCAAGGTCATAAACTAAAGCCACCGGTATGTTCAATTAAAATGCATAAAAAGGTAATATTTTATAGAATTCTAACAAAAGAAAATAAAAAAGACAAGCGATTAATCAAATATATAAATAACTCTTTTAAATAATAAATAACTTAGATCGATCAAGATCACAAAACTAAAATCACCATGACCTACTAGACACCGCGAAGGAAAAAAAACTTGAAGATTAAACATAAAGATTATATTGAAAGATAGTAAGACAACATCTGATGTTATAGTAGAAAGTCAAGAAAATAATAAAAACACACTAAATCTAAAAGAGGCGAAAATATCACCTCTTTATTTGATAAACACAGATTAAAATAAACAGGAGCCATAACCAACCATTGACTTGAGTTAAATCTAGGTTTTTGTTTTATTTTATTCTGTTTTGATTTTCAATGGGTTAAAGTTGGTAGTTAGAGTTAATGAGCATGAGAAAGACCACCACGTGTCCGCTTATTTCTATGTTAATTAATCTAGTCCCTTTTTGCTAGTAATGTTTAGTCTAGTCCTTGATATTTGAGATCTATCTTCCTTAACCATAAAGCACATGATCATAAAGCCAAAGAAAATAAAATAAAATAAAATAAAAGAACATGATAGAGCATACTTTCTTCAAATAAGCGGCTTAGAAACCATCAAATTCCATTTACAACAATTTAAGCCTCTTTCGCAATTGTCAAAAACAAAAAATGATATGCCCCCGTCTAACATTCATCCATTTCGCACAGTTCAAGTTAGCCATAAAGATCTAAGCCGAAATTAAAGTTGGCCATTAAGGAAAACGACACTCAAAGTAGAAAACAAATGAACATCATGATTAATTATAGATAAAAAAATTTATTAGGACAAATAAATTAAGACATGACATTATTTTATTTTTACGAAACAAAAAATTAATTGATAAACATAAATAAAATGACAGAATACTAAAGGATTTAGCATGATATATATTATTGTTTCAAACTATTTATCCCTTTGTTATTTTGAGTTTTATTTTTTATTTTTTTGGACTATGTTTTTCATGGGTTGATTATATTTTTGGAGATAATACTAACAATGAAAGTTGATTTAAAAAACAATAAATATAAGGATGTTTGGCAAAATAAATTCTATCAAAAACTTTTAGTTGCCACGATATAAAGCTCTTATATGCTATAATGATCAGAAAAAATAAGTTACACAGTGTAAGACTATCACATGCTATAATTTTTAATTTAAAAGTTTCGGTCCTATGCTTCCCAAACACCTCAATATTGTTCTAAACAAGGGATATATAAAACTAACCGACGTACCACTAGTATAAAAACACGTAACCTCAAAAAAAAATAAGGGTATAAAACAAAGTTCAAACTCATAGATAAATTAATGTCGGTGTTCCTAGTCATTCTATCGTTTTACCCTTTACCATACTTTTTCCGCGTAAGCAGTGTTATCCTTGGCAGAATTGCTACGCATTTATTCCTTCATTTATTTACTGATATTTTTGATTTGGTAATTTACATGGTCAGGGGGTAAAAAAAAAAAGGACAAAAGAGAGAACTTAATAATCTGCTACCATCATTATTGGTTTCTACGATTTATTATCCTATAACACATAAGATAATTCATTTATTTATCAACGATGGAGGGTTGATTTCTGGACTCTCCAAAATATTTATTTAAGCTTTCTTTTTTTTTTCTAGACTTCGTTTGCAATATCAAAAAACTCAAAATGATAAATAACCCACCCTCCTTCCTCACACGATGTTCTAAAATAATTATAAAACGTACTTAATACCAATTTGATATTTTAGAAATATTAACTCGTTATAGATGGCCGAAGATAATGAAGACAAGGAGAATATTGTAATAAGTGTGAAAAGAATATTTTACGATATGTAATTTGAAATTATCATATTATTATAAGATTTAATTATCTCCACATGCTATCTAACTTATGATATAGTTCTGATATTAGATAATCTTTAATTTACTAAAATCGCAAGTCTAATCTTTGGTCTTAAATGATATCCAACAAATCATATTATGACACGTTATTTAAAAAGTGTAAAATATGATTTAATTGACTTTTACATATTTTCATCAAATGATGTGTCATAATAAGATTGGTTAGACACCAAAATTAAACGGAAGATTTGAATCCATCTTTAATAATGCAGTCAATGATATAATTTGGTATCTGGATAAGATAATCAAACTTAAATGGGATGCTACATGAAATGATAAAATTGACAAGTGTTGTTTTTGGTATGGGATTTTTACAAGTACAACATATTTTAATTGCAATATTTAGTTATTGTTTTGATGGTTTGCTTTTTGGCCTAACAATTACAACATTATCATATTAAATTCTAAGATAAAAATTTCCCTCTAACAATTTTTAAAAGGTTAGGAATTTATAAAACAATTAATACAGCGTTTGAAATATCATTATCTAGTTGAACAAAAATAAAACAGGCAATTAAATATATTATTTTTGTAAGTCTTCACGCAAAATGTGATGTCAAATACTTCTCTTAATCGACGACCATATAAAGTACCTTAAAATAATGCAATTAAAATTGAGGAAGCATTTCCAAAAGAAGGGGAAGAAAACAAAAAACAAAAAACAAAAAAGTGAGAGGAAAAGGCTTCAGCTACCATACACCGTCTGCATCCGATCCCACCCAACAGTCAACGATCACGACATGGCCGACCCCGTTGTGGCGGTCCGATGAGCGTGAGCGTGGGGCCCATACCAAAATCTAAATCATCGCCAACTGGAAGAAATAAGAAAAATTCTCAACTCTCGTCATTCATCATCGTCCAAACTCCCAAACCACTGCTTTTGCGGAACGGATGGGCCCCCCATTGGCTCGTGGGTCCCACTCCACCCCCCAAAACCCATACAGCCTGTGCGCAGTGCATTCTATCGAAACATAATTAATTACTAAAAATAAATAGTAAATGAGCAAAAATAAATAAATAGTAAATAATTAATTGAATTAAAAAAATCTCGGAGTTTCAAGAGGAAAGACCGAGGTCCTATAGCGTACAGTGTTTTCATTTATGCTTTAGGCTTTTAATTCAACCATCAACGCGACAGAAAATTTTATTATCCATGAAAACATCGATACTTAAGTTTATAAAAATTTTGAAAAAAATATTAATATTGATAAAAATATTAAAAAATTTACAAAAATTAGTAAAATTTACATTAAAACATAATTTTAATACTTTTTGATATAGCAAAAACAATAAAAAAGATACTTAAATAAATAAGTTTCACATAAAGAAATCATACATATTATATTTTTTAATACCAAAAGGAAGTTTTATGAAGTTCAAATGTGATCGAGATCCTATATTGATTTAAACAGTAGTGGTACTATGACATATTATTTAATAATATTAAACATAGTTACAAACATGCCACATATAGGTTTGTTGATCACTTCCCACTGTATTTCTATAAATTAAAAACTATGAATTTTTTCAATTATTTGCCTAAAAACACAGTGCTATGTTTAAATCAAGGATGAAAATATCGATATAGGTATTTTAAATTTATAAAAATTTGAAAAAAAATATTGATATCGGTGAAAATATTGAAAAAATTATAAAAACTATGAAATTTTTTTATATTAAAATTTTGATATAAACTAAGATTGTATAAAAAAAAACCATGCAACACCTGATAAATCAATATTTTCACTAATTTATTATAGTATTAACTAAAATTTTCTTTAAATTTTAACGTTTGGACAAAATTTTCTTCATATTTTTAAAATTTTCTCTAAAATTTTAAAATTTCTAAAATTTCAAAACATTCTTTAGGATTAAATTAAAACATCTCTCATAAAAAATTTTGATGAATAATAAAAAAATATTTATATTTAAAGATATTTCGAGACCTTTAAATTATAAAAATTTGGATGATTATTTTAAAAATGTCGAAAAAAATTTTGCCATGATAATCAAATTATTTATTTTTTTAAATAAGCAATAAAAAAGGAGAGCGATATTAAAAGAGTGAGAGGCGAGGAAGCGACGTGCGTTGTGCTTTCGATTTCTTTCTCTCTCTACATTCTCACTCTCTATTTCTTTCTCTATATATCTATAATATATATATATATATATATATATATGGTCGCCATTGAAGCAAGAGAGACATAACAGTGGAAATTCGGAATCAAATCGAATACACGAGAAAGTCGTAACAATGGTTTCCGAGATAGGAGAGTAGCTCGGGTTTCCGGTGTGATTTTGGAATTGGATTGATCATTACTTTTTTGCTTTTTCTGAAAAAGAAGGGGAAAAAGATACACATATCTATACATATATATATATAGTGGTAGAGTTCGTTTCTCTCTCTATCTTTTGTCCCCTTTTCATCTGATAGGTCCTTGACTGTGAGATCCCGGAGTGGTGTTCGCTTTTTCTCTGCGACTGGTAAGCGATCTGAATTTGGTTCTCGGTTTTTGAGAATTATTACGATTGGATCTTTGGAAATTTCGAGCTGATTATCAGCTGTGTAATTTTTTTTTTTTTTTTTGGGAAAGAACTGAAAGAAATGGAAGTGTTCGAGTTTAATTAGCTGAATTTATTACGATTACTAATGTTTTACGCTTTCTTTTATTGTATTACATATTGTCAGTAACGAATCAGAGCGTTAACGTCTAACGGTAGTGGATTTTTTTGGTGTTGTTTCTCTATATTGCGTTTCTATACATAGATTTACATTGCCGTGTTGTGACTTGTAAGAAAACTGCTTGCTTTAAACTGATTCACGAATAAAATTAATTTTTTTTTTCAATTTTATCGACGGAAGTATAAATGATGCGGGTTCCATGATCGTTAATGCTGATAGCTTTTGTAATTCACTTCTATTTTTGTTCAATTACTTTTTTTTACCGGGTGTTTGGCAAAGTGGTTTCCACCACAAACTTAGTTATGAACAGTATAAAGTTCTTACATGTTACAATAATAATAAAAAAATTGCTACACTCTCACATGCTACAATAAAAGTGGTTCTTACCACTGGTTCCTACCACCTTCCAAATTAGATTACATGATTTTCTATTTTCTAATTATTATTTATTTTTTTTATTTTTTGTATAAATCGTGTTTAATTGAGGGAATTTAATGTAGATTGTTGGTGACATCATTTCTGTTTTAATCAATACTCCCTTTCATGTGATATTCTAGCCTAAAGATGAAGGATGCAAGCGATACCCAGATCTGGGGGAGATCTTGATTCTTTGTGCTAGTTCTATGCTAGATTTGCGTTTCATTCTCCGTATTCTGTACTTTTCAGGTGCTTTATGGCGTCCAAATCGAGCTCAGGTGATGGTCGGACCAGGAGCTCCATTCAGATTTTTATTGTGGCTGGTTTGTGCTGTTTCTTCTACATATTGGGTGCGTGGCAAAGAAGTGGTTTCGGCAAGGGTGATAGTATTGCTCTTGAAATCACCAAGAGTGGGGCCGAGTGCAACGTAGTTCAAAATTTGAGTTTTGATACCCACCACGGTGGAGATGCCGGGAGTATTGATGAATCTGATATGCAAACGAAAGTTTTTGAACCATGCCGGCCCCGTTATACTGATTATACGCCCTGCCAAGACAAAAAGCGTGCAATGACTTTCCCTAGAAATGACATGATTTATAGAGAGAGACATTGTCCTCCAGAGGAAAAAAAGTTACGTTGCCTAATCCCAGCACCTAAAGGCTACGTAACTCCATTCCCCTGGCCAAAGAGCCGTGACTATGTACCCTATGCCAATGCTCCTTACAAGAGCTTGACAGTCGAGAAGGCTATTCAGAACTGGATCCAATACGAGGGAAATGTTTTTCGATTTCCTGGTGGGGGCACACAGTTTCCTCAAGGAGCTGATAAGTATATTGATCAGCTAGCAGCTGTGATACCTATTAAGAATGGGACGGTTAGGACTGCGTTGGACACTGGTTGCGGGGTACGTATGCATCAAATCTAAATGCTTGCGTCAACCTGGTTGCAAACCTTTTATTTATTTATTTGTTTATTTTTTGTTTTACTTCTTAAGTTCAATGCTTTTAGCTGTGTGATCTTCATAATCATGATGGTAGTTTTATTTTATTAAGGTTGCCAGTTGGGGTGCATATCTTTGGAGTAGAAACGTTATTGCAATGTCGTTTGCGCCCAGAGACTCACATGAAGCACAGGTCCAATTTGCTCTTGAAAGGGGTGTACCCGCTGTGATTGGCGTTCTAGGTACAATAAAGCTGCCATATCCATCTAGAGCCTTTGACATGGCACACTGTTCTCGTTGCTTAATTCCATGGGGAGCCAATGGTGAGTATCATATATGGCAAATTAGAACAATTATCTTGTTATTTTTAACATTTCGTTTATGTTATTGATTTTGGATTCTCTTTCCACAGGTGGAAAATATCTGATGGAAATTGACAGAGTTCTTAGACCTGGAGGTTATTGGGTGCTTTCTGGTCCTCCAATTAATTGGAAGAATAATTACAAATCATGGCAGCGTCCCAAGGAGGAACTCCAGGAGGAACAGAGAAATATTGAAGAAACCACTAAGCTTCTCTGCTGGGAAAAGAAGTACGAGAAGGGTGAAATTGCTATTTGGCAGAAGAGGGTGAATGCTGATTCATGTGCGAGCAGACGGGATGATTCCCGAGCTAACTTTTGCAAATTTGAAGATGCAGATGATGTCTGGTATGGTTTGTCGTCACATGTAGCCAAGCATTATGTTCGTAGATAACATTTCTAAATTTAAAAGAGGCTTTGGGTCCGATGCGTCTGCAATTAGCTTGCAGAAACATACCCTTTAATTTCTATTTTGCTTTTTTCTCGTATTTAATATTTATTTTCTAAAGTTTGCTTGTTTGTGGTGGTTATTAGGTACAAGAAAATGGAGGGATGCATAACTCCATATCCAGATGTTAACAGTCCCAGTGAAGTTGCTGGTGGGGAGCTGGAGCCCTTCCCAAGAAGGCTTTATGCTGCCCCACCCAGAATTGCTAGTGGATCCGTTCCTGGTGTTTCTGTTGAGACATACGAGGAGGACAACAGAGTATGGAAGAAGCATGTGAATGCTTATAAGAAAATTAATAGACTACTTGATACAGGAAGGTATCGCAACATAATGGATATGAATGCTGGTTTGGGAGGTTTTGCTGCAGCACTTCATTCTCCCAAATTATGGGTTATGAACGTGATGCCTACCATAGCCGAGAAAAATACTCTAGGTGTCATATACGAGCGAGGATTGATTGGCATCTATCATGACTGGTACTCTTTTTGTGCTTCCTATTGTTTCTTGCTAAGCATGCATTCTAGCTGTATAGATTTCTACTAAAACATGCTGTAGTTATCCAGCTCCTTTTTGTATTAATTATCCTTTACTCAGTTGTATGTTACAGTTTTCTTTCTCCTCAAGAGAACAAAAACCGATAAGCTCTGTCCATTATCTCATCTATCTGCTATCCCCAAATGCAAGAAAGGATGAAGTGGCCCCGTCTTGAAGTGGGGCCTTCTACGGCTATTGTGTTTAGCTCGACTAAATATGAATTTTTGAAACTTTCTTAATAATCTTTGAATTTCTGCGAAAATTTTAAATTATTTTTCATCTTGTTTCATTTTTCGGTTTTGCTGGTGCAGGTGCGAAGCTTTCTCCACATACCCAAGGACTTACGATCTCATTCATGCCAATGGTGTTTTCAGTCTGTACAACGGCAAGTAAGTATTTCTTCAATCAGTGTAATTTTACGTGTGAATGTGGGGCGTTCTTTGGTGTGTGAATGCTTTGATTGATATTCCAAAGCTGAAAGGTTAGCCACCAATCACTGGTGACAGTCTGGCCTACCTCACTTACTTTGTCAATTAGTGATTTTCCAAGTCACAAGTCTTATCAGGCTTTGTTATTTGGACTAACCTTACTGACTTCTTCAACCAGTCGCTAGTCATTTTAATCATCTTCAACCACCAAGCTTGACATACGAACCTAAACTGTTTCTTTAGTTTATAAAGGTCCAAGAAGTCGCCTGTAAGCGAAAATGAATATGGTGGCAGGTGGCAGATATAATATTAGAATATTTTAAACACAATGAAATTGCTGCGGTGGGAAGTCTTTCTGCTGATTGACCCTAGTGACTCATCTTGCTATTCCTGAACCACGGAATCCACATCTTACTCTCTGCTTGTTTTAGATCTATCCAATGTCTTTACTCGTGCCTGACTTGGTACCCAAAAAATGCAGATGCAATGCGGAGGACATTCTCTTGGAGATGGACCGTATTTTGCGACCGGAAGGTGCGGTGATCTTCCGCGATGATGTCGACACACTAATGAGGGTGAAGAAGGTAATTGGAGGGATGAGGTGGGATACCAAAATGGTGGACCATGAGGATGGACCCCTTGTTCCCGAAAAGATTTTAGTTGCTGTCAAGCAATATTGGGTTGCAGATGGAAACTCCACCTCCACTCAATGAAATGCAGGATGAGAACCTGCGGCTCAGTTCGGAAGTCGCAAAGCTTTCTCGTTAGTGCTGAGTCTCTTGGCTAACGCGCATTTGATTATTTGATGGTTTCCCTCAGCAATTTTCCTTGCACGAGTATGTTAACATAGGGAGGAGGGCCGTATAATTGATGCACAACTTGCCCTTGTTTATTTATACTAGTCTATTTAATCGACAAAGCTACAGAAGTGATGCTTGTAGTAAAGTCTATGTCATTATATTAATTTTTTCCCCTTGCTCAGTCCCTTAAATTTTGCTTGTTCTATGCTGCTTCTCAAAAGCCACTCAAAATGCTTTTCAATCGTTTCTTTTTTTTGGTAAATAAAAGCTTTTGAAGGGTGGAATCATAAGAAATTTTTATCATGTCCTGTTCAGGTTTATTTATTTATTTTATTATTATTATTTTGTAGCGTGTTGTTTCTGTGAAAGCTTATACGACATTCAAGTTGCATACGGTCATTGTGAGATTGCTGAAACAAGAAGTGACACCATATTTTCTAAACCTCTATTTTTTTTTTTTTTAAGATATTGCTTGCAAGGTTTTCCCAGTGTAAATACATGTACCAAATAGCGATGGACGAATATAAAGTTATAAACACATCTCAATTATTAAAATTGTAGTAAATAGCAATTTTTTAAATGGGAAGGTTGTAGTGTAAATAATTTATTTACTTCTTTATTCACAATGAAAATAATTTTTATTTGCGTAATAAATAAATGTAAAGTGTAAATAATTAATTTATATTTTGTTTATAGTATAAATAATTTTTAATGACTAGTAAATATGTTATTTACTATAACCATTTTTAAAATCTACTATTTACTGCTATTATAAGAACACAAACAGATAAATGGCCCAATGGACAACAACTGGCACAGAAAAAATGGCAACCCACAATAGCTGCTCAAGTCGATGTCCGTCAGGTCAGCTGCTCATATGGGCCATGGAGGTCCAGCTTCAAAAATACATGAAGGAATAGTGTGGCCAGGTGCTTTGTGGCTTCAGCAAATCTTCGTGTAGAGGCGTGTTTGTTTTATTAGTTCAATTTGTACAATCTATTGAAAAAATAGTACGTAGTAGAAATTTAAAATTTTTATATCAAATTATTTTTTAAAACACAAGTTTGACATGCTATATGCATAATTAACTAGATTTTATTAACCTTATTTGCCGAAAAGCTCCCGCAATCGATGAAGAGAAAGGATGTTGCAAAAGGACCTCAACCAACTGACATTCTTTGCTATTCTCTATCCACGACCGATGTGTGTGTGGGCACACTCATACAGCTTTTTCAGCAGACAACTCTCCTTCTAACCAATTGAGAAATACTCAAAGCTATAGTTTGTGATTTGTAAACAACAACTTTCCAAGGAGTTTCAAAGTCTCACTGGCAAAGTACTCACTCTAGATTTCTCAACAGATCTAAATAACAATGAGTCTCACTCCCTTTTTTTATAAAGGTTGGGCCCAGGGGTCAGTCCTTATCAGATAAGGCCTCGAAAATTCGAATCAAAATCAAATTAGGATCAAATCCGCATGAAGACACATGATCAATTTATCGCTTAGTAGGCAGGCCGAACTGGCAGATTGGCCTGCCGAACTTATTCCATCGGCAAGCCGAACTTAAAGACTGGCCTGTCGAACTTACGATAAATGATTCTTGCATCTTTATTTCCCACCTAAGATTCTTGGGATAGAGCCATGGTTTTAATTCAAATAACTCAAGAAAAGTTATCTGATTAAAACAGTCATATCTAAATAATCTCTAGAAAAATAAATATTTTTGATAATTCAACAAGTTTGTCTTGAATTAATTTTCACAAAATTAATTTAACCAATAAACATATATAAATTATATGATCCTATTGAATTTTCAATCAATCTGATAATTTGACACAAGCAACCAATTATTGAAAAAGCACGACGTATCGTTACAGAATTTATTATAAGCTAGTAAAAGGGACATGATGAACCTATATAATTCAAGCTCCTAATAATTATGAAACCCAATATCCCAGATATACATTTCATAATTATCAACTCTAACGCTACTCTATTAAAAACTTAGAATTGCACTCTCGAACCATATAAAATTACGAAGCCTGTATAACTAAGTCTCCATGACATATCATAATGTATTGTATTCCCATAGGATTATCCATAATCGACTTAAGGATAAATTCTATCTTATCTTCTAGGTTATTTTTATCTTACGTTTTATTATCACACCGTCGAAAAACTTACCATTCAAAGACGGTATACCATTCGGTTACACCTATGTATTATAATAGTTGACCACTCCAGTTCTCTAATTACAGGATAACGCATATAAGAGAATATCATCTACTCATAAAGAGGAGCTATGGATTCCATATCTATGAATAACAAGTCTACACTATCAAAAGTTATGTCTTCAACGTACCGATATGCGTATTACTATTAAAATGTGGATGTTACCCTTTGGTACATTAAAAGATGCAAGTCAAGACAACAGACTCATTATTGATCTCAGAATTAAAATACAACACATATGATTGTCTAAAGTAAATCGATTTGTTGAGACAAAATTATTAATCCAAATCAATTCACCTTATGTCCTGATCCAACACATCGTCACATATGACAATGTGCCAATGTTTCTATTTGTGGAGTCCACCTCCAATGGCCAAGACAAACCATCTTCCGTTAGCAATGTAGACAATATAACAATCTTTGCATGAATAAAACGCCCAACTTTATTCCCTCGATTGCGGATCTTATGATTTAGACCGTCACCTTAAGAATCGTATCATCCGCATAATCTATCCATCATATGCCCAATTTTTAAAGGTTTAGATCGACAGTCTCAGTCTTTTGTTTGTTTATTATACATTTAACAAATATGAACGTAAAGAAGACAACAATTTGGTATATGAATAATAAAAAAACTCTTTATTGATAAAAATGTCTTCAAAAATCATATTATATTTTTACTCCTTAGGGCATACATGTCTTACATGGTCATCATACTTTGAATTACTATTTGGTAAATCATTTAATTGGAATTAAACTGATAGTTCAAATTAAGCTGAACTATTCAACTTAGAACTCAAACTGCATCTATATTTCAACATTTTAAACTAATATTGAATAATGATTTTACTCCATATATTTGTATTTATAATTTAACATTATTATTTCATATTATTTTTCAATTAAGTAACTTCTTTTTACATATTTCATGTTTATTTTTTAATTAAATAAATTTTTCATGCTTCAAAGTAGAGTTATCAATTATTATCCAAACACAAATTCAAATTGGATTTTCTGTTTGAATTAATACCTTAACTGCACGTCGAAATGCCAATTTGGATTACTATTTAAACTATACAATTCAAATTTTTTATTCAAACAAAAAAGTTCAAATCAACACAATTCAAATTAACGAACGCATATATTACACACTACTAAGTAATAACACAAGTATTTATGGGCCAAAAATAAAAAGTACTAACACAAGCATATGATGTTAAATTATTAATGTTGTGTATGTACAAGGACCCTTTTGAACGTCTGAAAGCCACCAAAAAGTTGAGATATTTTTTCCTTTGTTTCCATTTTTTGTTTTTTTTCTAAAAGTGTTTAGGAATCAAGTTTTAACACCAAAGTTTCAATTGTTTTAATGTAAAGCAAAACTATATTATAATATAAAGTTCTCGCATGCTACAGTGTTTAAGTTCTAACTTCGTTCCATATAAGGATGTCTACTAATAGCTCTATAATATAATCTACATGAAAGGGTGTTCCATGAAAAAAAAAAAAAAAGAGAAAAAGAGAGAAACATGAAAGGTGAAATCATGGCCTTAGAGATTTGGACTTGAATGGTAAATTTTTGTGTGGCCTAAAATTCTCTTAAATTGAATACACAGAGCAGGAAGGACATAAATTCATTGTATAGATTGTGATGGGAAGGAACGATAGATATGTGGGGTTGGAAGTTGGAACATGAACTTACAGCATGCGTGTATTATTCGCAACCTCAATTCTTCTCATATATGTTTTAAAGATGACTTGGATATTATACATGATTATCTATGTATTTATTTTGCTGTGGATATCTATGTCGACAAGTTACCATGTCATTTACCTTTTCAATGTTGAACACATTTTTTTTTTTTTTATAAATTTCTATACTATCTTGTGTACATTTACGAACACAGACTTAGAATGATTAATTTTAAAAATTCCCTCCTGGTTCTAAGTAAGTGTTTACTTCTTTTAAAAATGTAACGCATATTCTCCTCAAAACACAAAACTTTATCAAAAACGAGTATCCTATTAAAATTTTTGACAGAAAAATTACTTGTGTCACACAATGTAAGTGTTTTTAATTTCTTTTTATTTGGAATTAGATTTTCTTAGCGTCTATTTAGAAAAACAACTTGAATACTTTTTGTTTGAATTTTATGAGAGACAATACTGTAGAAAAAGTTGTTGAAACTATAAAAATGGTTTAAACAGCAGTTGCCAAACGGAGGCTAACAATTAGAATTTTCAAACCAGATTAGATGTTAAACGGTATAGAGTTACTAAAATACCCCTCAAGACAAACTCCGAGCAATCACCTACCCATTTTCGTTAGAAACCCTAACGGAAAGAGTATGCATGCATATGAGGGTGAATGTGTCTTCTGTATGTATGCATGGTGTGTGTGTATACATACAAAAATGATCTAGCTAAGAGGGGCCATTTCTCAAGACTGTGCCAGTGAATGCCAAATCAGAATCACCAAGGTACAAAATGAATTATTGGTCCTGTTTTTGGATATAATAGGCTCATGATTTATATGGACCATATACCTTATGAATCCTCAAGTAATTTAATTAAATAATAATAAACTCATTGTTCTCGGTCAATGCCAATATTTATACAACCACACATTATGTGAAAAATAATTACACACATCTGAGATTATTGAAAACTCTCAAGTTAATATCCACAAACTACAGGAAAAAGAATCTATGTATTTATGCACTTTTAGGAAGACTTAATTCAACATTTGTTGGTAGGTCATGTTAAGAATATAAATTAAATTTATTCCGAGAAAGAAAAAAGAAAGGAAAATACAAAAGGCTTTTTTGCACCAAAGCTTTCCGTATTTATCATTTTTAGCATTTTTGTCCGTAAACTTTTAAGTTTGACAATTTACCCGTTAAACTTATAAATTTGTTGCAAATCACTTTTAATTAGTAATAATGTAACTTTTTTTAAAAAAATTGACATGTGATTTTTACATAGATCATTAATCAATGACATAAATAATCATTTTTATGTATTCTAACGCATTTTTTTAATTAAGATCTTTAGTTTAGTTTTATCAAAATAAAAATTTTTAAATTAACTTTGTCTTAAATATAAATTTGGATTAATATTCATAAAAAAAGACTTATTATGCTCTTAACTAACGATTCATGTGAAAATTACATAAAAATTTTTGTCAAAAAATAGTAACACAACTATTAATAGAAGGTGATTTAAAATAAATTTGTAAGCTCAGGAGTTAAATTGTTAAAATTAAAAGTTCAAAGCTCAATTACCAAAAACGATAAGTTCGTGGGCACTAGTGCAAAAAAGCCAAAAAAGAATGAAAAATCATCAACCTGTAAAATTCGGCCACAAGATTTATGGGCCCACCTTATTAACCAACATCTTTTGCTTATTCCGCAAGCCTACTTAAACAACCCTTGTGACCTCTCAATTTTCCAAGGCTTCCTTCTTTCCTCTTTTCTTTGTAGCAAAATTTTTCAGCCTGCAAATTTAAAGCTCCCTTATGTCTAGTTTCTTTCATTTTTATTCTCTGGGGGACCGTACAATACAGCCTTCTTCTTCTTCATGAGCCTCTTGTCTCTCTTGTAAAATCCTTAAAAATTTGTTTTTCTTTTTCGTTCTTTACATATATAAGATCCATTCTTTTCATTTTCTAAAACATTCTACAAGAGAAAATTTCTCTATTGCTGTGTCTCTTTTATCTTCTCTTTGTAATTTTTGTGCTTCCTATAGCCAAACATTAAAACAATCCTTTTCTTTTTGTTTGTTTCCTTCATATTTTCGCTTTTTATTGTAGTACTAAAAGCAAAAAAGAAGAAAAAGACTGAAAATCTTCATGAATATGGTTACCTTAACATCAACTCACAACACTAGCCTCCCCCAAACATTTCCCCCCAACGTTGATCCCTCCTTTTCTCCATACTTGAGCAACAAAGAAGCCTTTCGAGCACGGGGCTTTGCAGAGAACTTTAGTCCCATCACTACCGCCACTCAAGACAAGCATATTCACATGGGAAGAAACAAGGAAGAGGATGGTGAAATCGGAGTATTCCGAGCTGAAAAGTACTTCAACGGAGCGATTGAAGACGTTGAGACAAGCTCGCGAGTTTCGAGCATAAGTTCCTCCGCAAGAAGCTATCCTTACAAGAATGATGGAAGGCTAAATCTAGAGCAAGTGAAGGCGAAGATTCAGCCGAGAACTCCGAGTGTCCGTTCGGAGTCTAGTTGGAACAGCAGGAGTGTGTTGCTGCAAGGTGGTAGGAGAAATTCATCAAGAGCCAAGTCAAGTGGATTAAATGGAAAGAAATTTCTTGCTTCTTTTGGCTGCAAATGTTCTTGCTCGGATAAGAATTCTGTTGAGACAAAAAATGTTGGTGAAATAAGCTTCAACAAGAGTCCCAGTAACGCTAGCTACAAATCATCTCTTCATCACAAATCGAGCATCATATCGCCTGCAAGACCAGGCCTTAACCTTACTGATCCACTTCAAATCCAGAAGCCTCCGAAAGTCGACATCTTGAGTCTGAAACCGCCATCCGGGCCACAACAATTCCCGTCCAGGGGTCCGCTTTTATGCAAGCCACCCGAGGTTTTTGGCTCTCCTGCTTTGCAAAGGGGAAGCAAGTCCCTTAGCCTTGACAGGAGGCTTACTGTGATGTCATGGGATCGCCCCTGCGGAGTCGCCCCTACTATTCCTCCTCCTCCTCCTCCTTGCGCAGAGGAATTAGTATTCAACACAAACTCGAGCGCGAACCACCATGATTCGGGGAGCGATGCGAGCTCCGACTTGTTTGAGATAGACAGCCTCACGGGAAAAACCAACCCTTTTATGGCAAGGAGGACCTCTGATGATCAAACCTCCGGTTGTGTCACTCCCACCACTGGCTATGCCCCGAGCGAGGCGAGCATTCAGTGGAGTGTTGTCACCGCAAGCGCGGCTGATTGCTCGGTCATGTCGGATTGCGAAGACTCGGTAGGTACTAGGCCTGCGTCGAAGATGGTCTTGGGGGGGCCGGCCAAGACCAGAATGATGAGCAAAGACATCGTGCCGAGAAGCCGTTCGAGCACACTCTTGGGCTGCAAGAGCCAAAAGGCTGTGAATATTGCTGGTGATGCTTATAGAGCTACTACTACTCCCCGACCGAGTTATGACCCTAACATGCGATTCAGATTGGATTCTCCAGCGAGATTTCAGGCCAAGATTGCAAAGTTGACGGATTTCAACACCAGAGTGGGGCAACAACTCTCTCTTGCTCAGATTCCCCGTTTAGCCTCACCGCAGAATTCGCATCTTTTATACAGTCAGTAAACTTATAGCTCATTTGGTTCATAAGTTTCAACACAAATGTCAAAAAGAAATTCAAATTTTCGTGAGATAAAATACAATAGCAAAAAGATCGAAACAATAATTTAAACTTATGAACCAAATAGAGTTTAAATATCGATTATTATATTGGTGTATTAGTCTTCAAAAATTACAGTGACGATTACTTTAAAGTTAGGGGTCATTAAAATAACTTATCATATATTATTTTTGCCTTTTGTTTTGTTTACTTTCTTTATCTTTTTCTTGGAGAGGTTTGTAGAAGATGCAACTTTGGAGGAAAATGGATGTTTATTAATGTATTGTTTTTTTTAATTTTTTGGCTTCATGCAAACATCTTTTGATGTATAGAAGAGTGCAAACTACACTGAGGCTTCCCTTTCAAAGACGTGTTACAAAGCTACAAAATAAAAATAACACTTAACTTTTATTGTGAAAATCAAACCTGATGATCAAGACCATCACACGCCATGATCTGTTTTTTTTTTTTTTTTTCATGATTCAAAAAAGGCAGATATTTACTGGACCATTTAGCAGATGGGTTGTCAAGCCTTTGTCTACATGTTCTTTAAAAGGCCATTGCTCACGAGAGAGCTTACAAACTTTTCACCACTCTCCTTGTATTGTCGGTGGTGTAAAAGAGATAAATTCAACAGCTAAAAAAAGGCAATTTTTTCAGATGGGACTTGAAAAAATACCTATTACTAGGTATCCATCTTTTAGCCGTCAGATCTGTAGGAAAAAAATGATTTTAACTGTTTTGATTAGATCTAACGGTTTTAAAACGTACACCATCAATGGGAGTTTCTGCCAAAAAAAAAACTAAAAGATAATAACAAATAATAAAAAATAAAAAAGGAAATGAGCAAGACTCTATTGATCTTTCTTTTTCAATATCCTTACAAGTTACAACCTATGAATTATATATTATAGAGGCGAAACTAGCCCATCCACACATTTAATACTATCATCCCCATTTCACTATAATTTTCAAGATTGACACCCCCACAAGTTCCCATCACCATTTTGTTTCCTTTTGCTCTATAGGAAATTCACTTGGTAGTAAGTGCACATGAGTGATCAGATCAAGTTCATGACCCTCGATTTAGGGACTTGAAAGACTTCCCTTACGCCTCTTATAAGTAAAAGTTCAAACTAGAGGGGCCAGAAAAGGTTCTTTGTGTTCCCCCCTCAACTAAAAAAGTTCAGCTCTCACTCCAATTTTGCAACTTCTGATCACAACTCAACGGAAGGTGGAAGTTCCCAATCTTCCTAATGACCAACGCTCCAATTTTCGACGGAATGTCTATGGTGTTTGGCAATAGTGCCCTACACTACTTTGTTAGTTATAAACAGTGCAAAGCTTTCACATACTACAATAACAACAACAAAAAATTGCTACAGTGTAAAGCTATCACATGTTACAGTAAAAACAGCTCTAACCAACGGTTTTAACCGCCCTACCAAACACCCTAGCTAACATGATCAAAAGGCCCTACTTGTATTATTACTATTAGCTTGTGGAGGGAGGGGGAGGAAAAGCAGCCTTCTATAGCTACACAATAAAATCTGTAACCACCAATGTAAATACGGTGGTCCATTGTCCTCTTCTCATGTTAGAGTCACTTGACCCGGGAGATAATTTTAAGTTCAAATAGCCAAGAAACTTGACATATCGGAACATAAAAGTGCAGACTAAGAAATACCCTTAATTTCTCTTTACACATAATAAATCAAGTGCAGCTTTCACTTTGGACCCAGTTGAGATCTCAGTTTCAAAATTTTATAGAGGCTTTTGCAGTTTTAAACATTCTGGTAGAATGGACTAAATCCTAACCAAGAAAAACCAGATTGATTTGACGAGCTGCTTTGGTAGGAGGAAAGTGAATAAAGAGAAGAACTAATACTGAAAAGAGAAGGTAGACGAAAGCTTTAAATGCTAAGGAAATACAGCAAAAGGAATATCTTATACAAATGGGAGCGAAACAGATTTGCCTAGCTGGTATTAGGACTCATTTGTTGTTACTTCCTCATTTGTGGTTAGAAGTAACAAACTAAAAAAAGGACTCTCATGTCACATTATTTAAAATTGGACAATGAAATTATTTCGGTTAGGTGTCAATTTGTAGCTACAACTTCACCTTACGGATAAGGATCATGTACCATTCGATGAACAAGACGGCGATCATTCAACATTCTCTTTCTGGTTAGGTTTTTATTGCCCTCAAGAAGGTTGAGATGTTAAAATTGACAACAAGAGAAGAAAAGGAAAAGGAAAAAAAAATGGACATACAAATGTTTTGTGGCCATGGACATACAAGCATAGAGTTGCAACTTTCAAATATGTCAACATATTCTTCATGAATAGGGAAATTAAGGGTATGTTGGTTTGGGATAAAAGATTAAAGAGGAATAGGACATGATGGCCCTCATATGGAATTCTATTATCAATTGCATGTTAATGAACAAGAAAAGGAAATCTAACCAACCCCTTTAATGACCGTTGAGGCAGAATAAAATAAGAAGTCCACTCCTACATTGCCAGATAAGTCTACACTCTTGTTCTCCTTGACAATTCTCTACTATCATACGCCTAGTCAAAATCATCCAATTCTCAGTTGAAAAATATCGAAAATCATATCTAGCCCAATTTATTGTTTTGTAGAAATTAACCAAAAGCCCAAAACGTCCCAAGTTATCCTACAATTTAGAGCTAGGTAGTAATGTTTAACATCTACTAAAGAAAACTCTATAGGGAAAAAATAAATTAAAGCTAAAATATAGGCAAATAAAACAAAATATAGAAAGGATAGTACGTGTAGGATAAACCCGGCTGATGTAGTGCCATAAAAGAGGCTGATTTAGTTCTCTGAGTTAATGTTTTGTAAATAGCTAGGCAATTCAAGCTGTCTTCTTGGATTACATGATAAATCAAAATAATATAATTTTCATGAGGGATTGATGTCTCCCAAAAATCCAGCAGAAAATTTGATATAGATCAATCGATAAAAGTTGGTCCAAGCAACTCGTGACTATTTAACTTTAAACATAAGCCACAACAATTGCAGAGTAGAAAACAAGATAAGAAAGGTGTCTAGTTGAATGAAGCATGAAATAGATAGATTCTTCACTAATCGTGTGTCGGATATAGACATAGTGATAAAGGTCACAAAAAGAAAAAGTCAGAACATGCCAAAAAACTAGGAAAAAATGAGAAAAAAAAAAAAAGAAGAAAAAAAAAAGAAAATGATATTATTTCCAACAAAGCAGAGAAATAGAAGGCTCAAACTTGCAAGTAGTGCTATTGTGGCTCAATGTCAATGCCAGATAAACAACCCAAAACCAGAAGTGCTCAAAACTAAAATGGATACAAAAAACCAGAAAAGTGAAATTAAAGATAAATGTTATCTAATAAAAGTACGTACATGACCAGATCTCGTTATTAAATTATAACAAATATAAACAAAAAAGAAATCTAAGGCAAACGGCACAACAATATCCGTATATACAAAATTTAATAAGCAGTGTGGTTCAAACATAAAGGGGGCAAAAAAATACTGGTACAAGTAGTAGTTTGTTCATGTTGATCATATAACAATCAATCATCCTTGTAATCTTTTAAAGGCCGTGTTTCAAAGCCTCCGCCAGCTCTCTCGTCCAACGAGTAAGGCATATAGGTTCCCAGTATTCTATCCCACATGACAAAGAATGGTTGGGAGAAGTTGTACTTGCTTCCGTATAGCTGATGATGAACATCATGATATGCAGTATTGTTTCTGAAAAAAACGTGGAAGAGGTTCCCCGGAAGCCACAACCCGCAATGATCATCGACAGTCTTGACAGTGGCAAAGGAGAAGAAGAAGATGGAAACTCGTGGAGACATGCCGGATAGGAGAAACGATAAGGCACCGCCAACTGTGTCGAGGAGAAGCCCCTCCAAGGGGTGATTGTAGAGAGCTCCAAAAGCGTAGGGAACAACGAGGCGATGATGTTGAGAGTGGATGTGCTTGTACAAAAACTTATTGTGGTGCATGTATCTGTGCATGAAGTATTGCCAAGTATCCAAAACCAACATCGCAGTTACAAACTGCCGTGCCAAAACTATCAGAGAAGGCTTTGGACCTGCAGCATCTCCGTTGTCATTCCCTGTGACCTACACCATGGCATCAATCCATCAAAAATTAGTCTCTTAGACATTAGATATACAAATCAAGATAAAACCACATCGTGATATACATGAGGTGTCTACTAAGCGCAAGTAATTACACAAGAAAATAGAAGTAACAATGTGGATTTGCAGAAAAACCACACAAGAGGGTAGTTATGAAGGAGAAACTTTTGAGACAACGCAAAACCAACAAACCCATGTGCTTTTCATCAGCAGACAGGAAGGCTTTCCATAAAGCCACATATAGGACCTTAACTTTCCATCATACATTAGCTAAAGTACAGGTGTGTTGCACCTGTGACATCATCCTAATGAGCTTAAGGAAACTTCGGTTAAATGCTTCTTGCACAATTCTCAGTGCACGATTCTTCACGCTACTCACTACCTTATCTTTTTTTTATTATTTTTTAATGAATGTAGCATAACAATTAACCCTCTTGTAACGTATAGATCAGAAATAAAATAAGTGGAAAATAACCATATTGGATGAGTACATCAAAACCTAATTTCTCATTCAGATCACGTACAATTACACTCACAATCTCACCAAGTTATTGATTACTTGAGCAACACAATCTAAAAGGCATGTAGCTATAGGAAGCATATAAATTCAACAGAATATAGATCCCTGGGGGACAGAAGCTAAAAGAATTAAGCTCTAGACCATCAAATATTAAAGGCACGTTCGGCATTGCTTTAGCTTATTCTTTGTGGTAGTAAAAGATGATAAGTAAGAGCGGTATCTTTTCACTCAGTGTTGGGAACCACATTTTTCGAAGTGCTTAATGGGGTAAAAATGATATTTAAAAATCTCATAATAAGCAACAAAAATATTACAATAAAATTATAAAAACTTAACAAAAAGTTTTATTAAAGTCTTCATACAAAAGCTCTTTTGAAAAGCCATATTTTTGTAACTTTGACAGGAAGCTCTTGAACTCATGAAGCCAAAAATGCAGGAAGTAACGCCAAATAAGCTCAAAAAATAAGAAAAAGTGTATCAATTGTTGAAAAAGGTGGAAAAAAAAATTATTCGGAACAGACATCAATTCATTAAAAAGCTCAACACTTCTCATGTCACGATGACATGTGATCAAATGTACTCTCTTTCGAATAAAAATCTAAATATTATGACACCAGATGTGCTTACTCAGAAATCAATACCCTGCTACTATGCAAGACAAACCAGATGCAATCCAAGCCCAAAAAATGAAAAATTCACCATCACAAAAAGATCATAAACAAGAATTCAAGAATTGCCTATTCCGTAACCCAATCGGCAGATGCATACAACAATTAAACCAAAACCCCTTTTTTCTTGGATTTAATCAAACACATCCCATGCCCAAAACAGAAACAAACTTAAACTCACGCATGTCAAGATTTTTCCTTCTTTTTTGGGTAGTTATTTTCATACCGTAAACAAGAGGATTGCAACAACAGCTTGAATGGTTTGCTGAAGAAGAACCCCTTTGACAACGGTTCGTTTAGAGACCAAGTTCTTCTCGTCCTCATCTTTCTTCGAGTGTAACCGGTAATTCTCAAACGAACCCAGAAGACCATAAATCCCAGAATAAACCCAATATATCAGAATCGGAACGAAAGTTCCCAACAATTCATCAGAAATCGCAAAAGCCATCTTCCCAAAAGGCGTTGACGATCAGAAACTGGATTCAAAAGACCAGGAATTGCATTAGATTTCACCGATTTTCTTGATACCCAATTCAGGTGTGGATGAAGAAATCCAGAAATAGGAAGAAGAAAACCCTAGCCTCAAATCCCTAAATGGGTTAGGGAAAACGACGATTTTTCTTGAGTCTAATCGAAATATCAGTCGGCAAAAAACGAATAATCTATCAAACGCTGAAAGCCTTAAAGTGGAAGGTTCGAATAGGGCTGTTTTTTTATTTTGCCTCGTTGGAATGAAGGTGGGACGGGAAAAAAAAAATAGTTTTTTGGGATTAGAAAGAGAAAATAATAATTATAATTGATGAGGGATGTTTGTAGTGGTGTGGTTGATCACAGATTAGAAAATGTAATCCTACCACGTGGCAGGATTTTGTTAGTTGAAATGTGGGTCCTGGATTTTGAATTGTGATTTCATGTTTTGAGTTGTAAAGACGGTAGACTTAAGACGGAAATGTACAAATGTTGGGTTTCTACTTGATTAAAGCCATGAAGGACTTGGTCTGGTGGGGCTTTGTCTCCGTGGACCTTCAAAAACGACATACTGATTAAAGATTTTCTTTTTTTTTTCTTTTTCATTTTTACTCAAAAAAGAAAAGAAAAATCTTTCGGAAAAAAAAAAGTTTCTTTTTTATCAAACTTTTGTTGCATTTTTATTTTTTTTAATCTTTTTTAAAGACAAAAATTAACACAATAACAACATAGTGTTCTATTCGTATATATAGGATTTTCATTAATTTTTTTTTCATGCCTATCATAAAGGAAAATGATTTTTCATAAGGGAAAAGAGTTTATTTTTTTAAAAGAGAATTCTGTAGCATGATACCAAAAATTATTACAACAATATTACGATTTCTGAGAGGGGCCGGCTTAAGAAGATTTTTCAGTTTCCATGTAAAAGTCCAAATTCCGCCCCATATTGAGGTTTGAACAACGTCTACCAAACAGCTTTTGTCCAAATGACTGACTGGTCAAGCAGTACACAGATTTTGGTTTCAGTTTCTTCTCTACTAGTCGTTATAATATATCTTAGGACATAATAATATTCTGTCCATGAAAATAAAGTTGGATCCTCATCCTTATAGTTCTATCGTTATCCATTAAATTAACACTAATTCATCTAATCAACCTTTTTCTGATATATTGGAGCCAATCCTCAGATATAAATTTCTATATCAAGGTTTTTTAAAAAAAAAAAAAAAAAAAAGAATACTTCTAGTTTATAGATACCGATTGAACTGTAACTAACAAAAAACATTAACAGCACAAAAATGAAACGTCTTTTTTTTATAAGTAAATGCTATTTTTTGCCATTTGTAAAGGTTTTGGGTCCTGACGTCCAAAAGAGGGATGTGGGGCTTTTGATAGGCAAATACCTAGCACGAAGAAACTTGTTTAATAAGTCGGTTAAAACTAAAGTTTAAAAACTTTACATTATAACATATAAGAGTTAATATTATAACAATTTTTTTGCTTTTAAAAGTAACAAAATATAAAAATTTTATGCAGTAATAACTTTTTAGTTAAAACTAACACTCCAAATACATAAACCAATATATCTTCTGGGAGTTTCTTTTTCTATGAAAACTCTTTCTTTCACTAAATAACCCCATTGTTCTATGATGATTCTTTCATTTCATGCCAGGGCATAATTATGGAATGCAGGACTAGAATCTATGAATGAAAATCCCATTCCGAAGAATCTTTAAAAATTGCACATTATCAATATCATATGGACAAGTCATTGCAATTCTATACAATGTTCAATAGCAAGGAAAGGAGCAAAGTCTCAAATGCTGAGAGAGAAGCTCCAAGATGATGATTGCAACAACAGACAGCACCAATTTGTTAAATAAATCAGTTGAACACTTTTGGGGCAATAGCATTAACTTATAGTGTGCTGCTCTCCTCACTTCAACTTTCAGAAAATTCAACCTGCCAAACCTCATCATGGCAAAATATCTGTCGTTTGATGTTTTTGACGAAGGCATGTCTGTTATAGAGCCTCCAACTTTTGGGTATCCTGTCCTTCCTTTAGAAAGTTGAGCCGAGTTTGTGTGGTCCGCTTACAACCAACTGGTAACAGAAAATAAATACGTTTTAATTGGCCAACTTCAAGGACAGCTGACACTGTGATGTGATTGAAGGGAGAAAAAAAATGAAATGTTTGAGAAAAACAACCTTTTGTCTTGCTTTGCTTATTAGAATCGAGGACAGAAGCTTTCCACTCGTCATAAGCATGCTTTTCCATTTTCTTGTGCCTCTTGTAACTAGATAGCTGCAAGTGCATTAGACATTTGGCGTCAAAGTTATGTCCCATGGGTAACAAGTGGAGGAACCCTGAATTGATTTTCATTTTGTGGTTTTAGTTGTTAAAACTATATATAGCCATTAACATAGATTCACAATATTTATCATATAGAACCTTAGCTTTGAATAGGGATATGAGATGGTTGTATCCAATTTTAGCTTTCGTAGAGGGCCTCTTATCTGTTCAAACTGAACAAGTTTGTCCTAGACCATTTTCATGTACTGCAAAAGCCAATACTATGCTTAGAGAAATTAAAATTCACAACGCATCCCATGGATTATGTGATAAAAAGAACTATGATTTCATATATATGTTTTGATTTGAGAAACCAACACAAGGATGATGAACCCATGTAACTTTTGGAAAGGGTATTCGATTTTGCATTTTCATGTGTACTATTGGACAATAGACATGGAAGATTAGATGATTTCAGCATTATTCAACCTAGGGCCAACACAAGTATCAAAAAGACTAGGAGACTCCACAGACATGAATTCACATGCAGATGCTAATTAGATGCGAGTGCAAGCAAAGTCGGCAGCTAATAAAATTAGTGAATGAAGAAATCAGACAATGTGATTGCTTGTACCTCTTCCCCTTCATCAGATATATAACCACCATCCTCAATCTTCCTTTTTCCCAGGAAAACATCCAGCAGTTCTGCGTACAAAAGTGTAAAGCAATAAACAACTAGTGAAACTTCCAAGTAAAGCATATAACATAAGAGAAAGTTGCAGACTTGCGATTTGAATATAGGCTATATAGCAATGACACCTACCTCGGTTTCCTTTCACCTCCCTAGGATCCTTTTTCTCCTTTGCTATGCCATAAACATCAAAGCACAAGTCCTTCATCGAAGTAGAAACCTGCAAGTAAAGTTAATCATTACATCAATCATTAAAAGCCAAGAAAACTATAGTTTGCTGGAGCAACTAGCTGGCATAATAGGAAAAGCATCTCTTACTGAAGAGAACTCAGATTCTGAGGAACCACAAAGCTCAATCAACTTAAGCTTGTCTACTTTTAACTGTAAAAAAGATAAATAATAGTACATTGGAATGAGTAAGTATTATAGTTAGTCATTTCCATTTCCCTTATCCCTAGTCTGCATTTGTAACAAAGAACATTCATCAATGGTGTACCTTATGCTTTTTTGCACACAAGTAGAACGCTACAGCAGTAAATACAGGTCGAGCAAATTCTGTAGTTGCACGACGAGAAGCGGGCAATGATGCAAGAAACCGTTCCTTATATCTGAAAAGCAAAAGCATGCAAAAACCCAGGTTTAGAACCAAATTATTTAACAAAATAAATCCATTTAGCATGCCCAAAGTTCCATAGTTAAAATCTGATTAACTACAACCGAATTATATCCTCCAGAACCCAACTCACGCGAGGAAAATGACAAACTTGGTAAAACAGAAACATTATGTCAAACACCTTGCAATAGTTCTTTTTTCTAATCTGGCCACATCAACAAAGATTTGCACCCATTACCATAAACCGAAAGAAATTAAAATCAGGAGCATTGTATAAAAGGGAACGGATCTTACAGCGACAATCCCTTCTGCACAAAAGGAATGATCCTAACACACCCAAATTGAATGGCTAATTCTCTAACATCCAGCTTGTTCCTACACCACCAAACAAACACATTTTCTTATCTTTCAGTAACAATCATAAGAAACATAAAAAAAAGGCCAAAAAAGCAACAAAGGAAAGTGACTCACTTCACTCCAAGACCATGCTGAAGCGAATTGTACGATCTGGTGTAAGCCTTCTCGGACATTCCACTCAATCTTATTGCACTTGACCGATCGAATAAAACCCCCAATCTACGAATCAATAAAATCACATTGTAAAAATGCACTATAATACTAAATACAAACATCAATTAACAAGACAAGAAATGAAAGCAATTACCTAGTCGCTGCGATTTCTAAACAGATCACAGCTTTGCAAACCTCTCCCCGCAAAATCACAAACAATTCCGCCATTACCAGCACAACCACTTCAAAATCAAAAACACTAAATTGAAAACCTATTTCGATCATCCATGGATTGGAACGAAAACTTACGACGCCAATTATGGAGGAATCGAAATGGACGTCGCAGAGCCGACGGAGCTCGGCGGCTTTTCGAATGAGGTGCTTGGAATCTGAGATCTCAAGCTTCTTCGCCATCTCGGAGAGGTCCATTTTCGTAGTACGAGGTCTGATTAGGAAAAACGAAACTCTAGGGACTGTGATTTGGGGATTGTGAGGCAGAGAAGAAGTGGTTTTGCAGTTTATGAGAAAAAATGAAGAACGTGCAGCAAATAACCGGTTTATTTAGCGTTTGGCGGGAAAGGAATATTTCGTTGTTTTTTGTTTTTTAATTTTATTTTATTTTATTTTATCTCTTCTCTTTTCAAAATACTTCGCGCCCGAACGATTGTTGTAAATTCCCGGGTATTTTTCTGGTGCTCAAATGAAACTAAGTTCGATCGTACGAGGTAATAGTTAGATTGTACCCTTTTTTTAATTTTATAACTAAAATCCGTTTTGCACACTTTCGTTGTCGTTTGCGAATTACGTTGTCGTTGATAATTAGAGAAAAAGGAAAAAATGTGTTAAGAAAGGGCGGCTCTTGGCTCTTGCTGGCTTGGAATCTAACAAACATGATATATTGGAAAAAACACGCTTTGCTTCCGAAGAAGAAAAAAAAAATGTTAGGAAAACATAATATTTAAGCAAAAATATTCATAAAATGTCAACCTATACAGAGGAGAAAAGTTATATATGCATGCAATCCTTGTTATCTCTAACTTAATAGAGCGTTTGAAATATCAGGTTCAATTCATCAGTTACAACTGTAAATAGTATAAAACTCTTAACAACTATATTAAAAAACAAAAAGTTCATATGCTAATTTTTAACCTTAAAACATATGTTCTAACTGATTCTCCAAATGGAAACTAAAACACAATCACCGAAATGGAGACCAGAGTATAAATGCACCCAAGGACTATTTCACTACCAATTTTGTTGATGTTTAGTATTTGACATAAGAAATGTCAAGTGTATCTTTCAACCTTCGACATAGTTTCTTAAGATAACCTCAAACAATACCAACATTCCAAGAAAAAAAGTCTTCATAATAAATAGAATGTTAAAAAAAAAAACTTTCAAAAGTCCTATGCCTCCACTTAACCTCGAATAAATAAATTCTTGATGACCCCATTTTCCTTCCGTTTGAGCTTTTCCGAGTTCCAGCTAGAGCCAAGCAAAATCACTCGTAAGGACAAACTTTTTATAGCTAAAGCAACCAAATCAAAGCATTAGGTTTACACAAATTACGTCAACAAACATAACTTAGAATATATAGCACATTTGAAGTTAACAATTGCAAAAACGCTTTCCCTTCACTTGCTTCTTTCTCGCAAAGTGATTACTTTCCTGTGGATCTGCTTTGAATTAAATGATATCCAGAAGTTAAAAGCAAGCTGTCACTTGACCGAAAACCGTCGCTCAAGTTCCAGTGACCCTCATTCTCGGTGATATGATCCATCAAGCTCTTCTGCAATAATAATTTGTCACTTGAACGAAGACAAGGATATAATGCTACTTGGATGCCTCAGTGGCGGGTTCCTCTGTCCTACTGCCATTAACCAACTGGTAAAAAACAGGAAAGAAAACAGCATTAGTACTCGGTAAAAATTGCAAAGAAAAAAGGGAAATAAGAAATATGAGGATTTATGATTTATACCAAGGAACCAAGTTGTTCATAAGCTTCCATCACTTTTGGATCTTCTTCATCTTCATACCCAACTTGTACTATCCTGGGTCCATTGACAGACCAAAACGCTCTTCTGCCTGCCTCCTGAAAAAATGGGGAGAAAACTGGATAAGATAACTTAAAAGACAAGTAGCAATAACTCATTGATACAATTATTACATAAGCTCCAAATGGCCATAAAATAGAGAGCATGTAACAACAGCTCCCATCTAAAAAAAAAACCGCTTTTTCTTTTTTCAAACGAAGGAAATGCTCCAAAAAGGAGCCATGGTAAGCATCTTAGGAAAAGATTATGTTAATAATTTTGTACCACTACATCCAATAACATCTCCCTATTTATCACCCTCATCTTTGTTGTTTGATTTTCCTTTTAGTTGTTGAATTTGGACCCAAGTTTCTCACACCTTGAGATCCGAGCCCACTGGTATCAACCTAAGACACTCCACTAGAGAACTTATCATATAGCTTTTAGAAAACTCGAGGTGCAAGTAAGATATGAACCCTTCTTAGTTTAAGATCAGGATACTGTTAATTCAAGATACAGAGAACTATATTTGTTTTGCTAGTAGGTAATAACGTTAAACACAGCCAGGTGTTACTTATTTGACCTGTAATGATATCAAGTATATTGCCTCCAGTGCTTGAATACGAATTTCCGGATCAACAACCGGCTCCCGTTCAATTGCGAGCACGGTTCCAAGTTCAAGGGGCATTTTTGACGTGTCTTGTTCACCGTAAACCTGGAAGAATCACCCAACAATTAAAAATTAGTGATGAGGATAATAGTTACCAGTTTGCAATACATCCATAGGCACAGACACAAGACAAAGATCTTGAATTGTAATTTGTTTAGCAACAATGAAAGTAACACTAAGCTCTTGTGAATGAACGTAAATAAGAACAAGAATTACAGTCTGATACATTTATGTTCTAGATGGAACACATTAAATAAGTTCTATATTAGAACAAAAATATTTACAGGTCCGTGATATGCTAAGAGGTAGTGTGGGTGACTTTACTGTTACTACAAGTGTCAAGGTAAAAATTAGTATAAATAGTTAGTTGACAGCAGGTCAGAACAGGCCTAGTATTTTATGGTCAATTCATGGACAATCCAAAATAGGGAGAGGGGTGGACTCTCTAAACCTCCAGCATTGTTAGGGTTTTATTTGATCAATTCTATCAATTGTACGGATTGATTCATCAATAAAGATTAGATTCTTTGATTCAAGTGTGTGTTGAGTTAGGGTTTCACCACTTAACTATCATAAATTGCAAACAACCTCATCCACCACCTCGGATACCAGTAAAAACTTTGTGCATATAAATCGTTTCCGATCAAGCTACAACCCATTACACAAATTTTGTTCCAATATCAAGCAACAGGATACTTAACTGTTGATTCAAGCAGCACCGATTTTTACACCCAAAAAAAATAAATCCACCGCTAAGTCAAGGGAACCTTTTCTTTCTACTCAAATTTGAAGCTAGCAGCATAACAGAGATATATAGATAAAAGTAATACAGTTGATAGACCATATAATGAAGCAGCACATGACCAGTCTAAAGCATAATGTAGTTTTTAAGGTAAAGAAGGCTACAACACCTTGTTTCCAGCAACAGGCAAAAGAAGAGCTGGCCAGAGAAACTCCGACATCAAAAGCAAATTCTGTAGCTGGCTCTCAGCTTCAAAACAACAATTGCGAATTGTACCAAAAACCTATTAAAAAACAAATGCCTCACCAAATAAGCCAAGATGACATACAAAAGGCAGGGAACTAGATTCTTCATCCCGCTTCTTTGCTTCTTAGTTATTAATGATCAAAGGCAAAAGCTAAAAGACACATACTTCTCTGAAAACGAGTAAGGACTATAGCTCAAAAGAATATGTGGACTTTAAGTTGATAAATATTACATACCCCTTTCCTTCTCAATGAACTAGTTGAGTCAAACTGTCTAACAATCTGCTTCAAAAGCCCCCGCTTCGGGTCCAGCAAAAGTTTCCTGCCTGCTTCATGCTTTGAGATGTTTACAAGTATGGAACCGACATGTTCAAATGCATCCTCTGGTAGGTGTGCAAACAAAAGTGTCGCACGATGTCAAACCACAACTGACAAATAAACACGCCAACATGCAGGATTGGAGTTGACAGAACTTAGATGTCAATTTACCACTAGTTTCACTGGAGGATCTACAAAATGATCTAACAAGCTTCATAACATAAAGTCCTTGTACTTTCTCATCTTCAGTCTGAAAGTTAAAGGATTCCAATTATAAGTGATTTGTCCTTTCAAGTACATAGACGGAGATTTCATTAAGTATGGCTCAGGAAAACACACCTGAAGCAAGGACGTGATACCAGAATCCAGTTGCGTAAGATTAACAAGAAGCATAACCAACAATTTTCTAATGCTAGACTCAGGCTTATATATCATATCCATGGCCGTTTTAATTATTCCCATCTCGACCATCTTTGCCGCCAAAACAGAATCCTGCGAAAGATTTACAAGAGCTTCTGCGGCAGGTTCCGAAATCTCCTGAAATGTCAAACGAAAAATATTATCAAACACACAAAACAGAAACAAACTCCAGACAAAAACAATAAAAATCACACGCATCACTTCATTTCAACTAATTTGCAAACAAGTTTAAATCCTTCCTTCAAGATGACATTTTGAATGAAGTAACGCCAATTAAACATAAAACAAGTTTCAGTGTTGAAAAAAAAAATCAGCGTAACTAAAAATTTCTTACAACAATCATTACAGCTTATGATCAAAGTTGAATGAAATTTCTCGACTTTAAGCAATAAACTAAATTCTAAGAACAATTAGTTAAGTCCAAACAGCACCTTATTGGCACTTAAGAGCCGAGACAACGATGGCAAAACAGTCTTGGCATAAACTGAAAGAGATTTCAAGCCATCATCAGACCCAGTTAATCCTCGAACAATATCCACACCCGCCTTTGTAATCTACAAAACCAAATTCTTCGTCAAAAATAACGAAAAAAACAAAAAAAAAAAAACTGATAGTATTACACTTTCCAAGTTTCTGGAAATTCGAGAAGACGAAAGAAGGTTCGATTTTTTTTTTTTTTTGGCAGCTTGATTTATGAAGGTACTCCAGCTTAAACAGATAAACAGAAACTTGCAATTTTCTTGTTCTTTTATATTACTTTCCTCGTGTTTCTCGGCAAACAAACAGAGTACCTGTGCAGATGGTGAAGAGAGGAAATCCACAAGTTCTTCCAGTTCGGTAGCCATTGCCGCACACACTGAAGAGTCTCTTCCCCAAGAACTGCTTTCGATCACAAAGGTAACAAATCCACCACCAAACGACGTCGTCGTGTCGTTGCTTCTCAGCACTGGCCTAGACGATATCGTTTGGTTCATTAAACATGCTAGTATATTCGTATTTTCCTTAAAATTATAATTATTTCGTTTATAACTAGGAGTATCTTGTTCCGAATTTATAGATTTAACTTATTTTTTAAAAAAGTTGGAATTCAGTTAGCTTTTACATTCGAAACAATAAATCTGTCAAAACACCGTTGTGTACGGAGGAGTTTGCGTGTGAAATCAAACCCATGAGGATGTGTGACAACATAGTGTCAACCGTAAGTTATAAACTCTCATATTTTATAATTTAAAATAAAAATAAAATAATATATAAAACTCTCATATATTATAATACTTATAGCTTTAACTAATAATTTCAAATACCCTCTTAAACGTCCTCCATATAAAATATATTTAAGAGTGAAATATTATCACGTAAGCCAACAAAACAATAATAAAAAGAAGTATGAAACTATCTTTTTTTTTCCAAAGAGAATGAAAAAATAGTAGGTTATTAAAAAAATAAATAACATGCTTTAAAATATTTGAAATAAATTTAACTCATATAGTTTACTTTCTTAAATTTCAAAAGGAAAAAAATATTTTTCACTGCAATCTTTATTTTTTTAATTTGCTTCTTTTTCAATTGATTGTTGATTGTCTTCATACCACAGTTCGGCTTTCATATCAAAACAAGAGTGTTTAACAACTTAATTTTAACTATTACAATATAAAATTTCATATACTAAATGCAAAACAAAAATATACTATCATATAAACTCTAACATATTAAAGTATTTTTGTTCCAACTTATTAATTTAAAATACATTCTCAAACACTCTACAAAACATCCAAAAACATTGACACTACAACTCTAGTAATGTTGAACACCAAGACAAAATTTCACCCTCTTTTTTTTGCCCCTTAAAGTAGCTCATTGTAACGTGAAGGACAAAAGAATTACGAGTAACAGGAACAAAAACCTTTGACAGTTCAAAACAAGTATCCATATCAACGCGTAAAAAATGTTATCTAAACATGAACAATCATACTTCATTTAAGGTTGTTTTAAAATAAGTTGAAATTAAAAATTTAAACTAAAAATATTATAACATAAAAAGCTTTATATTATAACAAAAAAAGAAAAAACATCATATTATTCACAATTGAAACTCATACTATATAAGATTGACAAACACCACAGATCTTTTTGCTTGGCATTTAAAAATAAAAATTTTTATAAGTTGTTTGATATAATAATAAGAACCATAAATTAAAACTATTTTTACTATAATATATAAAAAGTTTACACTGTTACAACTTTTTTTTTTTGCTATAACATATAAAAACTTTACATTATTTATAACTGAAATAATTGTTAAAACCACTCCTCGCTAAACATGTTAGTTCTCATATGCATCAAAAGGCCAATAGTTGTGCTAATATGGTAATAGCTTTTGGAGTGAAAAATGGAACAAAATTCTACTTCCCAAATCTGTTAGGTGGGATGCTATTGACTTGATGTCTCACCATTTTGTACTATTGTCGAGACCACTGGCTAACGTTCCACAAATATTCTCTTCGTAATAGAAATCCTCTCGTCAAGTAAAAGAATAGTTTGCCAGCCCTTCATTACAATTCTCTTGTCCCAATAAAAATCGCGGAATTAAACTAATCTTGCATTACATCTTCATACTCAAGATTGTCTGCTTCTAATGGAAGACAATCAGGAAATTTAAATGGTAACTTTGTGTAGGTATCATCCCCACATAATCCTTGGATTGCCTGACCCAAGGTGTAGCCCAACGCGATACCGACTGGCACTGCTACTGCATTTCCTATCTGAATATACCTGTAATAAAATAGGAAAAACATTATATAAATGGAAAATGGCTGAATAACTTGTTACAACTCTTTCTATTCAAACTGGTTTGACTATAATGTTTTATCTCACAAAACTAAACGCTCATTTGGTTCACAAGTTTGAACAAAAGGCTTGAACAAGAAAGTAATTTTGGGGAAAGAAAACAAAGTAAAAAAAAGGTTTAAATTGTGGTTTAAACCTATCAAGCAAATGGATAATATTTTCAATTCAAACAGGCTTAATAATTGAAAGTCTCTAAAGATGTTTATATACCTCTCTTTGATTGGGCCACAAAATTGGTAGAAGTCCGGAAAGCCTTGCAATCTTGCAAGTTCACGCACTGATAATACTCGATCTTGCTCAGGGTGAAGTATAGCCTAGCAACATCAAGCCATAATTAGCCAAACACAATTATAAATGCTGATAGAAGAAGGCCAAGCAAAAAAATGACAAACAAACCTGATTGTGAGGTTCTGCTCTTGTCACAACAGTGGCAATAATTTCATCCCACCATACTCTAGCAAATGGTCTGGATATGAAATTTGTCAGATATTTTGGAAAACAATGAAAAGAAAATTGATGTTACAGATTTAAAAAAAAAAAAAAAAAAGGCACCTACTTTGTTGATCGCCCACCCACAAATGAGATAGCATAATCAGGAACCTGTTTCAGTATAACAAAACAAGTCAATTCGTGAACTCAAAACTCAGCTTGCTATCAAATTATTCAACAAGACACTAGACGAAAATTGTTTACCAAGGGCTTCCCGGATGCAACTGTGGGTCTTTCAATCGAGGTATCAAGGTATACAGTATTGTCAGCTTTAACTAATACTCCCGGCAAATCTCTAAAATTGGCACCCTAGAAAAGAATGAGACAACAAAAAGAACTGCAATATTAGCACAAAGTTTAAATGGAAATACAACTAAAAAATATAATGACAATCTTTATGTTTGAACTATAAAAACCTTCTTGGTTGGAATATTTTGTACTCTTTCATAATCGTCGTCGTTTAACTTCAGGGGACGATGATCAAAAAGCATGTTTGCCTTTTGTGAGCTTGTAACACCTTCAATACTAATCACATCTTTAAAGAGGGGAAGAAAAAGCATGACAGGTTTAGAAACTTGAAAATATACTAATATATTTGCCCTGCAGATAAAGCATAGCGTATTTAGATAACTTAAGACTCACCATCTCTATTCAGCCTAATGAACTTCTGGAACTTTGTACGAGCTTCACCATCATATGGTCTCTCATCTCGGCTTTCATCATTTTTAATCTAAAAAAGTTAAATTCTTTTTAATTCGATGCACATCCAATCCATAGAGATGAAGCCATATCAAATCATAACGGCATGACAACACACATACCGGAGGAAGATCAGAAATGGCATCCTTGAGATAAAGAGCATTTTCCAGAACGCATTCTTTATTTTCATAACCAACAAGAATTTCCTACAAAGTTAAGCAAGAAAAAAAAAAATATGAGACACTAAATTAAAAACAATAAAAAAGCAGCAAAGAAGCAAACATTAGAACACTGGCTTACCTCAAATTCTTTAGGAACAACTCCCCTGTTTACAACCTCATGTGTTGGCAGAGGGTACTGGGGCAATCTCTGCAACAACGAGAGTAAACAAAAAAAAGTTAAATGAAACACAATTCATAATCAGAAATACGAAAATGCAAAAGGTCATAATGTGCTTACTTCTGATGGATGAGCACCCCACAAAAAAACGCGCATGCGAAACTGTGGCACACCATAGGCACCAGCAGGCATCATCCCTATCCTCGCCTGGTAATTCATGGACACAAGACGGCCCAAAGCATATCGGCCCAAAAATGCATTCTTAAACTTTAATATGTCTACAACATTTTCCATTAAAATATACCTTGGTTTCAGATATTGAATAATGTCCATATAGACTAATAGCTGGTGATTTTTTGTATCAGCCAGGGGGTCCTCTCTATTTCTAAAACGGTTAAAGCCACTAACACCCTGACATGGTGGACCTCCACAAATAAAGTCAACATCTCCCTACATGCATAGAATTATGGTAGTGTAAGGTAAATATACAAATAAAATTTAACAGTAAGTACTAGTCGACAACATAATAAATGAGAAAAAATACTCACTGGCTGAGGCAGCATTTTGTTCTTGTATCCAGCTCTAACAAAGTCCATAAGCCGGTCTTTGCAATCGCTGGTAAAAATAAGAAACATAAGAACTCACAATGATGCACATTTAAAGGTCAAGAAATTCTAAAACGTAAAAATGAATCAAACCATAAGAATATATGGGAGCATCTATAAAAATTTTATACCTTAAGCCGTCAACAGGCTCCCAAGTATCCTCTTCAGAATCATAGCCCTTCCACCTTACCTAAGAAAATTCAATTAATGATAAAAGAATCAACCTACATGGTAGAAATGAAGAATTTGAACAAGTTAACGATGATAGAAATTATAAAAACAACATGCCATATCAAAATTTTACATCACCCACGACACAATTCCCCTTACATTTGAACAAAAGAAAGATGTTTAAACTTAATAACAAAAATGAACAACCATCAAACGCATACCCAGATTACAGTCGAAGATTTTATTTAACCAGTCAGTTTATTTCATTTGGCCATATGTTAATCAGTCCATAAAATATTAGGCTTGTCAACAAAAGACATGGAAAGATTCAGCTTTCCACAAACTTAATGTATTTTCAACGGCCTAAAAATAAAATAGTAAAAACTAATAAAACAAATGACAAAACTAATGATTAACCCAGAGAATATTGTCTTTCAAACGGCTGTGTCCCATCACGTTTAAGACTATTGTAACAAACATTACAATAAGGAATCAATTTTCTAATGGTTGTAAAGATAATGTGTAAAGATTGACAACAAAATCCTGAGAAGTTAACATTTAATACCCTAAAGTATAGGCCAGGTTTCTTAACGTTGTTCGGATCTCCATAACAGACCCCAAGTAGTTTCTCCACTTCATACACTTCAGATGGATTTGGACCATCCTCATCGTCACTGCTCTCCTCTTCATCATTTGCAGCGTCAGAGGCTCCCTTATTTGAGTCATATTCTTGTAACTCTATTATTAGCTTCTCCCAATCTTTAAGCAGACGCAGAAAATCATCTGCGGCCTCATTTCTAACCTGGACATCATTTGAAGCATAAAATAATAAACACAGAAGAGAATAACAAAATCACAATTTTACAAAGGAGAACAAACCCCGACAAATGATTACCTCCGTCTCAGGATGATTTAGCTTTAAACTCTCACATGCATATGGATTCTTGTCAACGGCCCACCTCTGCATAGAAATAAAATAAAACAAATAAAATAAAATCCAATCACTTAATCAAACAAATTAAGCACAGAAGTGACCACAATCAAGAAACCCAATAGATCAAACGAAGAACACATTGGGCCCTATTTGGTGTAGAAGATTGGAGAGGATTAAATTTCAATAATTTGTTTGATGAAAAATTTTAAAAAGAATAATATTTTATTTCAAAAATATATTATAACTAAAAAACTTATTTTTATAATATAAAAATCTCATATACTATAATAAAAAAAATAAAAAATAAAAATAAATATTTGCTGCTGAGTAAAAGCTCTTACAAAATAAAATTTTTAAATTCCAATTATAAATTCAATCATTATTTCAAAACACACTATAATGTATAAATTATTATAAATTTTGGTGCCAATGCCAAACTAAACTAAAAAAAAAAAAAATGAGTAGTCAAAATGTAATTTTCAAATGACTTAAATGTCTTAAAATTATACTTATACCTCTCAAATTTTGATTCCAATTTTTCTAAACTTTTGACAACCAAAAAAGCCCAGATGACACAATACTAAACGTAGAATTTTAGTTAAAATTTTAACTAAAATTTGATCTTATCATTTCCTATGCACTCTAATACAATCCCCTAAAACTATCTTATACAGTTTTGTCTTATCGTGCACTCCAAAGGGGCCCATTATTGACTTACAGTGACAAGATTTACTCCACCACGTTTGGCACCAATGCATAGGCCTGTTGACATTGCACCACACCCAGAATACAGATCAAGAAGACTCATCTCAGACTTTCTTGAACTGATGTTTGCAAAAAACTCTCCAGAACTTGCAGTAGCGTCATCGGCTGGGTTGCACGTCCCACTTTCACTTGAAAGCGTGGAAGACGATTCGCTATCTAGCCTAGAAGAACCTGCACCATCAAAAAGGGAAATTTTCATTTTGAGTGAACAGGAACAAGTTATATAATTTGTCTTGCTTTCAAAGTTAAGCATAAACAACGTACTGGTCTCCATTGACGCAAATGTGAGGTTGGGGACCAAGTACTTCATGTCATAGTAAAGATCACACTCGGGAATTGTTTTCTCCTTAGCCTCCAAATCAAGCTATAGTATAGTAGCAAATGAAAAAACTTTGGCACAAGGAATGTAACAAATAATATACAGCACAAGGAATGTAACAAATAATATACAATCATGTTGCAGATATTACAAAGAGAGACAAACAATCCACAAAAACAAGTTCATGGTACCAACTTACATTGGGGAAAACCTTGGCAATTTTGACTTTAGCGACAATGCAATCAATGGGGTTGATATTCCTAATTTCAGACAGAAAAACCCTTCTCTTATCAAACATCTGTGCATGGTTCGCGAGGTCCTTGATTGGCTGTTAATCAAAACCCAAAAATATGTAGACATCAGTAAACCCAGAAAGATAATCGTTTGGAAGAACAGAAAGGAAAGAACTTGACCCAAAAAAAGGTCTTTTCTTACAGTGTCTTCGGCTCTGTAAAACCACTGAGCTGTGAAATATCGTTCACCATCAACTCCTTCAAAGAATTCAACAATTCTGGCTATATAATTAGGCTGATCATCTTCTGCCTAGAAGCAATAATCTCATTACATCAGCAAAATCTTTGCAAATGCAAAATAAAAGATATTAGCTTAATATAACAAGTTATTTCGAAAAATTACCTTCACATAAGCATCGTCGTTTAGATTAAACAAGATTCCATCCACTATGGCTTGGGTATAGTGGCGCTTAGCTTGAACATATTCGTCTTCTTCGTTGTCAGTTCTGCAAACAAACACAAATCTTCAGTAACCCTTAAGGTATCCACATGCAAACTTTTTCAGCCACTCCGAACAAATCTCACTCATTCTCAATCGGCGATTTCTTTCCGTCTTTTCCCTGCAAATCAATTGACAAAAAAAAAGGTCAAAAATCAAAAACGAGAAGTGGAAATGCGGGAAAAACGAGGAACGAGAGGGAAGGCGAGATTCACCTGGTACCTCCTCGGCCACTTCTGCTTGGACTCTTCCGGAGGAACGGGCTCTCCCGCGAACTCGGACTCGGAGTCTGCTTCATTCCGCTTGGCTTTCATCCTCATCGGCGCCATCGCAACGGCCTCCTGCTGCTGCTCAGCTTCCTCCTCGGCGTTCTCTGCCTCCAAATCCTCCTCCGGCTGCGGCTCCGGCGAGGCCTTTGCCTGTCGTGCCCTCTTCTCTTTGCGGCCGGTATCCTCTGCCGTCTCCGCCGACGCGGCGTCTCTCTTTCTGGATTTCGCCATCCTTGGAAGAGGGGAGAGAAAGAGAGAGAGGAAGGTGAGAACTTTGCGAGATAGGAATTCTAGAGAGAGTTTTGGCGAGGGTATTGGTTTGGAGAGCTGGAGAAACTAACGAAGGGGGGTCGGAGTCGGGGGATATGAAAAGGCCCGAATTTTTCCATTTGAAATTTGAAAAGACATTTGAGCGGGAATCTGACAATTATTTGTTTTTTTGTCGGTCCAAAATTTCGGCGCTTTTCTGGTTTCCGCGAAATTTTTAAATTCTACGTCGTATTTTACCATTCAGAGTTTTTTTCTCTTCTTTTCTTTTTTTTTTAAGAAAGAAGAAAGCTGTTTCGCTTTTCACGAGCGGCACGGCGTACGACGCCGTGTTGAAGAAAAGGGAAAATTTGGAGTGGGGTACCTGGAATATGTGGCCTAAAACACGTTAAATATTACTACTTTATCGAAATAGATAGGCTACTTTTTTTTTTTTTTTTTTTTTGAAGATGAAGATGAAGATTTCATCGTCTAGAAATAACATCTATATAAGTTTCTGTTGAGATATAACGAAGAAGCTTAGTGGGTGTTTAAAAAAATGGCGGGAACTAGTGGTGAGAACCACTTTTACTGTAACATGTGAGAGTTTTACACTTAAGAAATTTTTTTATTGATACTGTAGCATGTGAGAGCTTTTTACTGTTCATAACTGATTTTGTAGTGGGAACCAGTGGTTCCCACCACTCCCAAACAGGCTCTTAGTAGTCCACATCTTATTGCCACTTGTTGATAAAGCAAACTCAGCAAGTTTATGGACAACTTTATTTATATTACGAGGATAAAAGCATAACTTAGAATTCCTCATCTCATACAACAGTTCTTTAACTTTAGACATTACTAAACATTCGCTACTCATAGGTCACAAATAGTGTTAATTGAGTTAACTACATCCTTAGCATTAGTCTCTACTTTAGCAGCAATGTAACCTAACTGTTGAGAAACAATCAATCTTTCCCTTATTGCAATGATCTCAGCCAACCTCAAATTCATTACTCCAGGGACTTGTATAGAAAGGCCATAAACACCATTTTATCATGATCTTGAAAAACCCCACTTATACCAATGAAACCTGCCTCCGACGAGATTGTTGAGTCTTTATTTAATTTTAACTCACCATGAAGGGGGGCACTCCAGAAAACATTTCTCTACACTGGTAGTTTTCTCATGACATTGTCTATTACTTGTGCTTCCTTTAAACTCCTTCATAAATACATCAGCATTAACAATAATCTTCTTCGTAGGTCATTGTTTTTGGCTGTGCACTAACATGTTCCATTCTCTCCATAAATTCCAAAGAATGACTAAGGCAAGTTCACACTTTTGCGAAGGAAAATCTTTATGAAAAGATAAGCACAAATCCAGTCCAGAATACTCTTTAAAATTCCAAATAGTAGTGGTAAACTCCAATTACGTCCATACGTCCAAACTTTAGTCACGTTGTAGGTAAAAAAAAAAGAGTTTTATCACAGTCTGAAAAGACAGGTTGTGACATTTTCTATGCTTTTAGATTAATGTAATATTATTCCACAAGTTGTTAAAATACAAATAGGGGTTAATTACATATTAGACATTCTAATATTAACTATTTTTCAATCTGCCATTTTTGTTTCTAGAGACCACAAAGCGTGTTATTTGAATATTTAGAAAATGATTTACCTCTTTAAATATAAACAATTGGCAAAATGACGTAATTGTTTTCAAACAATTTTCAAACATATCTTATAAATTTAAAAACATAAAAACTCTAACAACAAAGCATCGAATTTCAAAACAAAATTTTAAGTTTTATAGCTTTTTGGATGTTAGAATATCTTTTAAAATTTTTTCTCAAGAGAAAATATATATTTTATGAACAAATTCGATCTAAATAAGTTGATCTTTATTTTATCTCCATGTATTTTTGTCCAAAAAATTTACGAGAGATAAAATTAAAACAAGTTTTTAAAATTATTCAAATGATACTTTTATAGTTTTTAAGAACAAAAAAATATAAAATAATTAAAAAGAGGATGTACGATTATATAGTTAACCTAATACTAAAAAAAAATGTTGTAAGTAACATTTAAATATTGTTTTAGCCTTGGAGTGCGCTTGAGAAAGCGGTTCTAACTCACCAGTTTCAATTGCTATAATGTAAAGTTCTCACAAGTTATTATGTTAAGCAAAAGAATATTACCATGCAAAGTTTTCACGTGATACAATATTTTGATTATGACTCATAGTTTCAACTATGTACTCAAATGTTATTTTGTTTAAAGTTTTATAGTAAGTGGGTGTTTGGAAGAATGGTGGGAAACACTTTTACTGTAGCATGTGAGAGTTTTATACCATAGCAAATTTTTTTTAATTGTTAATGTAGCATGTGAGAACTTTTTACTGTTCATAATTGAGTTTGTGGTGGGAACTGAATGGTTCCCACCACTGCCAAACACCCCATAAATTTGTAACTAAATAAAAAAAAGTGAGAAAAAACACATACGCGTTTAAAAGATCGTGGAGCATGATCTAATGTGGGGGGAGACCAATTCCGCAAGTCCAAATCTGACCATTGGTGTGTGGATGCTGAATTTGTGTGGGAACGCATATGTCAAACTTGTCGGCTTGACCTTGCCTGGTTTATTTTAAATGAGGTCTTTACATGTATACTATAAATTAAAGGTTTAGATTGATTTATGTTATTAAAAAAATATTTGTAAAAAATATCACGACTACATTATCATATTAGAGTTAGAATTTCAAATATGCAATCCTATTATTAGCAGTTTGGAAGTAAGACAATGTGAAATAAACAAGAAAAAAAGGAGCCTAACTATTTTAGGGCATTTTAGTCATTGTGAGGAAAAACTTTTACCAGATGTGACGTTTAATATGGCATTGGGTGTAAATAGTTTTTAATTGTGGTATAATTAATTCTTTACCTTAAAATGATAGCTTAGAGTGTAAATACTCTATTTTAAATCGGGCTTGAATGTGCTTTTATGCTATGTCTGAGTAACTTATTTATTTTGCCATTTTTGTGTTGAGAAATGCATGTTCTTTTCTTAAAAAAAAAAATAAATTATGAAGTCAAACACGGTTGATGACCCATTTATATTCATGTTATGTCCTTTAACATGTTTATGTCTTGAGTGTGACTAATAACAAAATTATAAGCAAATAAGAAAAATATGTGTTGAAAACAATTAAAAATTTTAAGTTGTTATGAAGTAAAAACTTATAAAAAATTAAATGAGATAAAATCTAATTAAGAAAAGAACATTATATTATAAGTTTTACAAGAAATTTTTAAGAACTGTATTATAAAAGGGCAATAACGTCATGTTATTATCATGTCGCTTATTGTGCTTGTGTCATGCATGTGTTATTAGTGTATTTTGTGTTGTTATGTTTATTTAATAATCATGTGTATTGTGTTCGTATTAATTTAGTGCCATATTTGATTTATTTTGATGCACTAATATGACCTATTAAGTCTTGGATTTGTTTTTTTAAACAACATTTCTTTTTGTTGAAATTTTTATTTTTTTTTTCCTGACTTATGTGTAAATATTGAGTGTCAACAACGTTTATCTTACTTTCAACTATTTGACCGATTTAACTTGAAAGGTCATATTTTACTTGTTTTGACATTTTGTGGATCATTAACATTAAAGAGTTAAATGTCACAATTAGTTCAAATTCACCGGATATTTTTTATATGGTGTTTGAGAAGTGAATTAGAGAGTTAAAATTGCAAGTATTATAACACGTGAGAGTTTTATATTACAAGATACATTTGCTTTACAATATAATATGTTAGAGCTTTGTACTTTTTTGCTCTATTTAGTTAGAAGGAAATAAAATAGGAGAGAAGAGAAAACTATTAAGAAAAGAAAATTGTATGGTAAAGAAAGATTTTGATTTTTCCTTTATTTGTTTGATATGTGAAGGTGGAAAGAAAATGACTTTATCTTTTCTTGTTTGGTATTGCAAGAAAAACTAAAGGAATAAAAAAGCTACTATTACTACAATTACTATTTTGCCCAAATATTATTTAGCTATTTCTCAAATTTGGCATGTAATTTTTTTAAAAATTTTGATGAATAAAGGATAAATTGGTAATTTTACTTTCGTTGCATTGTTCTTAAACGTTTCCCTCACAAATCCACCCATATTTAGAGAGATCAATACACTGTTTAGCAAAAAGTGGTTTGGACCATTTTCTCAGTTATAAACAGTGTAAAGCTCTCACATGTTACAGTAACAATAAAAAAATAGCTAAAATATAAAGTTTCACATGCTACAGTAAAAACAGTTATAATCATTCTACCAAACACCCTACAATTTTAGTGAGACCCACATGTCATTTATTCCACCAACTTTTTCTTTCCATTCTAATTTATTTTCTAACAAATACCACATCATATCAATTTTCATTCCATAATATTTTCAATATTTTCTTTTCCTTCACTTTTTACTCATATCAATCAGAGCATTTTAGTTGAACTGATAAGTTAGAATTGAATTTGCTAAACACCATATTAGAGAGTGATTGACAATATCATTATTCTAACTACTATAGTGTAAAGTTTTTACATGTTATAGTATAAAATAAAAGCAAACTACAATGTAATCACACGATACAGTAAAATAATTGTTGATTTTTACTCCAACTACGTTGCCAAATCATTTTCAGCCTCTATTTGACATCTTGGCTGTTTCAATCAACAAATAGTGTAAAGTTTTCAGTTGATACAGTAAGAAGTAAAACGTTACTACAGTATAAAGCTTTTATATTTTCAGTTCTAACCACTATCTCAAATCTTAATTTTTAAACCAATATTTTCAGTTTTAATCACTACCCTAAACACCTGGGTGAGTTTGTTTCGTGGTTTGAATCATAGTTTAAATCATTTTGCTACAATATTTTCTCTCACAAAAATTTAAATTTTCATCCAAATCTTTTAATTAAATCTTTTATTCAAATTTCAAAACCCAACCCATCATAAACCTCAACCGACGTCGTTTATATGATCCTCCAAAATCCAATTGCATGTCCCACTCGCGGTAGCCCACACCAGCGCCGATCCATATTTGCTTCTGTTTTTTTGTTTTTTTTGTTTTTTTGGTGGGCAACAGAGCAATACTTTAAAATTGTTTCAGATCCGTTTAAAATGCCAACAACAAACAGCGCTTTAATTTCGTTTCAACGCACACCCACAAATAAACATTTTTCTTTTCTTCTTTTGGATTTATATAAAAAAGCTCAAATTTAAGGCCGACCCGGTGGTTCTTTTCATGAATTGGCTTCTCCGTCTCCTCTGAAGCAAACCAAAAAGCCATTCGCGATGTGCTTTTGATGGCTCTCCACAGGCACGCCAATGAAACGCCATTGTTGCCGGAGAGAAGATCAGCAGGTCTCGCCGCCGACCACGTCTCTCGAGGTCTTCGCAAAGGGAAGCGGTTTCCACTTCCCACTCCCAGGCTCAAACTCTCCCGCTGGCTTTTCCTCTTCGGCTCCTTCTTCCTCATTTACTTCGTCGTCTTCGGCCTCAAAACGTCTTTTTTCGGTAAAATTGTTTCTCAATTTCTGATGCATTGTATTTAGAGTTTCATGTTTTAGTGGTTAATGCTCGTTTAATTGTTGTTAATCCATTTCTGTACGTTGAGCAGTTTATTGCTGTTTAATTCTAGGTTTTAGCCTCAATACTAAGGCAGTAGATTAGAATTTTTCAGAGACCTATTTGCTACTTTGGATTTTGTACGTGTTTAATTCACCTTGGTGAAAGATGTCTTTACAAGACCTACATTATTCATTTTATTGCAGATAGTAGATTAGAAGTAGTTGATTTGGCTCATAGGGTACATCAGTTAGAAGGTAATGATTTAGCGCAGCAAGAAGTTCGCCATAATTTTTCGGGATCTGATTTAGTAGAGCACGAAGTTCGCCGTAATTTTTCGGGATCTGATTTGATACAGCAAGAAGTTCGCAGCAATTTCACGGGATATGACATTGGCAGACTGCAAAATCCCAAAGGCAAAAGCAGCAAGCGCCGTAGACTGCGTAAGAAAACTTTTCTTGTGTTCTTGACCAATTATATGTTGTTAACTATTTGTGTTAATTTGACTGTCATGCATATTTGGTTGATTGACCAACTATATAATGTCCAAAGTTTTCTTTAATTGTCAGTTGCTTTAGGGAAGGATCTTGTAATTAGAATATATGACCAAAGATGGGCCTCTCTCATTGATTTAGAGATCTAAGCAGTCTTGGAAAAATTTTGCCTTGGAAATTTTGTTAATCTAAAATCTAGAAGTTTCCTGTATTTTAAATGTTTATCCGTTTCTTATTTCCATATGGGTTTGGGAGGAGAAAGAGTGGGTGAAAAATCTGAAATGGTGATGGAGCCACTCGACCTCCAATTAGAATCACTTATGCAAGAAGGAGGCTGAGGAAGGAAACGAAGGAGGGTCTTGTTGGTATGGCTAAGGAAAGGGACAAGTCATGTGCTGAGGTGGATGAAGACAGGTGTGCTAATGGGGGTGCTGAGCTGGAACTTGTGCAGTCAGCATGAAGGGGCCAAGCATTGAATACACACTGGATTTTGTGGAAGTTTGGTTAGCAGGGATTAGTAAGGGGTAACGGTAGTTTGTTAGGCTTTCGGAATAGGGAAATCTGTTATGGAGGAATAAGAGAATAAAAGAGAGAGTGCAGTGAGGGGAAGACAAGCAATTTCTTTATGAATTAGTAACCATAGCTGGGAGAGCAGAAGGTCTCTCGAAAACCTTCTTATCCTAGCTATTTTCGTAAGAGTGCTGTTCTGCTTTGTTGAAGAATTTCCATTACTTCCAGTTAGGATTCTCATTACCTCATCTGAATCAAGATTGTGAACCTCTGGCACGTAATAGAATTTAATTGTTGCCGGAGAACTTTGATAATGGTGCTATTTGACTCGAAGTCATGGAACCGATTAAGCACCTTAAAACATATAGTCAGGTGGTCCAGCTGCTCCAAGATTTATATAAGCTTGTCGGAACTTATTTCAATCATATTATGTTGTGCCTGTATAGACATGGGAATAAAACAAATTGCTGAAACTAGAAAGGGAACTCAAAAGTGAATATTCAATTGACGTTTTTACAGTCATGTCAACTATGTTCACAGTTCGCACCCAAAAAAGGGCAATAGCTTAGAGTGTGTTTGACACAATGAACACATAACTCTTGTATTTAAAATCCACTTTTGCGAATGCACTGTTTGACTTTGTCTTTCAAGTCAACTTGTGCAAATGCACTGTTTGACTTTGTCTTTCTATTCTATTCAAGTGGAGTGATTTTCTATAGCTTTGTAATTGGTAATATTTTGCTCTGCCTAACTGTCTAGCTTTTGCTCATTTATTTATTTATTTTTTCAGATTTGCCTTGCGAAGTTGGGTTTGCAAAATCAGTAGAGTATCTTATGGAACCGAGGGACCTGATGAATTTTACGCAATTTTCACTAGAATACATTGACCGAGAAGACAAGGCTTCTTGGAACAAAATTTTTGAACCTAGATTTGGAGGACATCAGAGTCTTGAGGAAAGAGAACAATCCTTTCACGCCAAGAATCAAACTCTTCATTGTGGCTTTGTCAAAGGACCACTAGGGTACCCAAGCACCGGGTTTGATTTAAATGAGAAGGACAAGGAATACATGAAAACCTGTAAGATCGTAATTTCTTCATGCATCTTTGGCAACTCTGACTTTTTGAGGAGGCCAACAAGCAAAATAGTAAACCTACTCTCCCCTTTTTGCTTTCACTTTCCATGACAAGTATATGTATATATGTTCCTCGACAAATCTGTGGAATGGCTTGACTGTTTGTACTCCAGACTTTTTTTGTAGCTTACTTGCATTTAAGTCAGTCTTGAATTTCCAATAGAGTGGGATTAGCATTATTGTTGCCACTGATCTCGAGAACTTATGTCCTGAAGCCTACTTTGTGTTTGAATTTGTCATTGTGGCAAATATGTGTTTCAATTAATGTCTCAATTTTTCATGGCTTTGTTTCGATTTAGTATTAAACAAATTTATTCTTTTTCCATAGATAAGTGCATTTTCAAAGAAGCATACATGTTTTGTTATGTTCGTGGATGAGCAAACTCTGTCAAAACTGTCAACGGAGGGAAGTGTTCCGGACGAGGGAGGAAATATTGGCTTATGGAGAATAGTTGTTGTGAGGAATTTACCATACGAGGACATGCGGAGAACTGGAAAGGTGCCAAAATTTTTATCACATCGACTCTTCCCTACATCCAGGTAATGCACTATGCCAAGTTAGAGCCACTAGTTACAGGCCCAATGCTTTCTCAAGGTCACTGAAATTCATGTTTGACCTCTAATAACTCCATGGCCATGCTTTTTTTTTTTTTTTTTTTAAAGGTATTCAATTTGGCTTGATAGCAAGATGCGGCTTCAAACTGATCCAATGCGTATTCTTGAATACTTCTTATGGAGAACAAAATCCGAATATGCCATATCAAACCATTATGATCGCCATTGTGTGTGGGAGGAGGTGCTCCAAAATAAGCGTCTAAATAAGTACAACCACACAGCCATTGATGAACAGTTCAATTTTTACCGATCTGATGGCCTTACAATGTTTGACCCCTCAAACCCAAATAATCCCCTTCCAAGCAGTAAGTGTCTTTTGCATCTTCAGCTTAGCCATGGAGATTTCTGTCACTGTCTTATAAAGTTCTATATATTTTGCTACATCTGTTTGTTGCATGCCCCCGTAGATGTTCCTGAAGGTTCCTTCATAGTTCGGGCACATACACCAATGTCAAACCTCTTCTCCTGCCTTTGGTTTAATGAAGTTGACCGATTCACCTCTCGTGATCAACTAAGTTTTGCATACACTTTCCTGAAGTTGAAGAGAATGAACCCAGAGAAAACGTTCTACCTTAATATGTTTAAGGTATTACTGTGCTTCCTGAAATTAACTTTGACATAATTTTGCGTAGATGATCCCTTTATAATATTAATATGTTGTGCTGCACGTAATTCATAACCTTCAAGTAAGTTCTGAAAAGATAGTAATAGTTTAGGATCTTTCAGGTGAATGAGAATTTGGTATTAGCAATCATGTATTTACTATTTTATCTGATCTTAGGGTTGTAAGACTAGGAATGTCAACTGTTCCCAAATGTTAGTGCATAATGGTATGCTTGTTGACCATTGTGATAAGAACCAAAATCTAGGAAGAACAAACTGATATTGTATTGAAGGAAAAGGAACGGAAATGAAGGAAATATAGATGGTTTTCAAAGCTTTTGAGAGACTTTGATCTCTCCCCAGAGACTAAGTCTCACTCACACTCACTGATTGGCCCCCAACTTTCTAACCCCTCCCCCCCCCCCCCCTCCTCTCTTTATACTAATTTTCACATCACACAACTAACAAACTAACAAATTAACCTCTATAGTAAATAACAAACTAATGATCGAGTAACTATGGGGATCGTATCATTACTGCCTGCCTAAAGATTCACCTTGTCCTCAAGGAGAAGACCAGAAAATAAAATTGAAGCAATACATCCACATGAGCAAAAATACAATTGTGGTTTACTTCATGCTTCGAACCAATCTTGCTTCAAATCTTCTTGATGATGTCATTGTGCTTCTAATTTTCCAATCTGGTGTGGAAGTCAGATTGTGAACCATTAGAAAGGCAACTAAGCCAAAAGCCTTATCCCAAGAATCATCTTGGAAGCAATACCCGACCTTGTTGGTCATCTCTAACGGGTCATGTAAATAAGACACCTGCCTCCCACAAGTTTTAACGTGTGTGCCACCTTCACTCTTCTGTTTGGAGTTGAGATTGAAGACTACCATGAAATCAACTAATCCAAGAAGCCCCTCCATGAATTCAGCCTCGCAGTAGTGCCGAAGCTTATTGCTCGTCTCTGACATATCAAGAATAACAAACACTTGGCTCATAAAATCTTTATTATTCTGAAGAATATATGCTCCCACAAAGCAAGGAAAACGGCCTCTTTGTGTTGTTGATCACAAGAAATGGGGAAAAGCTGTAGGTGTTCCCTCTCAATCCCATTGCAATAACCCCACAAATGCTATCAAACGAAATAAAAGAATGTTCACAGCTGTTGTGTCCTTTTGCCACTGGTTCATCATCAATGTTTGTCACTTCATCTCCTTCAACAATCGCAGCAGTAGATCACGAGATTTCACCATTTGCAACTATGACGACCTGTCTTTTCGGACAGTCATTTAATTTTTTTTGAATATTATTAATTCAACATTAATTTTACTTAGTAAGAAAAATACTGAAATTTTTCTCTTTTAACATCCTTTAAAACATTCTTAAAAGCTGTTGCGACTTCTGTCGCAATTTAAGTTGAGACACTGCTCAACATTTGACTTGAAAACCATTTCAAATCGTTTCTTAAAACTTAATAAAAAACATTTTTAGAATCATAACTTAAAACTTACTTTTATTATTATATAAAACATTTCGTAAAATACATATCTTGAAACTTTGAAAACATTCATAAAACTTTGATTTTCTTAAAGTTTTGAAAACACTATATTCAATAGTGGAAAACCTTTTTTTTAAGTAACGGAAGCATATTGTAGTGGTATGCATACTTAAGCCTTTGCATCTGTCCTTCGCAACACTAAGCTCATCAAACAGGTCCTATTAGTTACCTGTAGGACTACTTACAGCATGAAAAAACTTTTAAGCTTTCGCTCAGTAAGTTTAAATATAATCTCACAAATAATTAAAACATGCTTTAAAAGCTTTTCTCATAAAAACTTTCATCTTAAAACGTTTTTTATAAAACATTTCTTAAACATTTTTTTTATATAACGTCCTTCATGAACATGTTTCTCATATACATTTATCTTAAAATCTTTTTTCAAAATGTTTTTTTATAAACATAACACATAAACATTTCATTTCAGGGTATATAGGCAAAATCATAATGCATGTTTTCATTTATGCTCAATTATAAACTTTCATTGATGAGCGTCTTATGAACATTTATTTCTTACTTTAACTTCTTATCTTTGCTCATTAACTTTCTTTATCTTATAAACTTAGTGTTCGTACCGACATCATTAATTATGAGATCATAAACATGATGCTTTCCTTGTGGAAGACTTGAGACCATTGAACATTGAGATCATAACTTTAACTTTACTATGTACCTCACATCAAGGAGGTTACAACTTTAATTTTACTTTCAATACCTCACAACAAGGAGGTTGGTACGACACTTTCTTTTATCTTTATTTTACCTTCTTATTAGCTTTAGTGAGCATATCAAATGTAATCACATCATATGCAAACACATTTGGAAATCATATCTTGTACTGTAAAACTTATTGCATAACAAATGCAATATAAAACTTATAATTTAAACGGTAAAACATTGTGCATTTACAAAATGTAAACATATTTTAAAAACAATTATTACAAATACCATGTAGACTTTTATTTAACCCTTTAAAACTTTATGCATATTAAATATAATCGTGCTTTAACATAATAGTTGCAAATACATTGCAAATTTTGATTTAAACTTTAAAACCTTTTGCATAACAACTGCCAACATAATTTAAAAACAATTTGCATAACAATTACAAACACATTTGCAAACATATATATATAAGTATTGGAAAATCATTTACTTCATACTGCAGGCGAGGTTTGTAACTTACTTGGATTTTGCTCTAACGTTTCCGTTTTCTTCCTTTTTCTTTCATTAGTCGGCCTCTGTGTCCTGATCATATGACATCCGACTTATTAGTTAACTTTATTTTTATCAATCTATTCGATTGATAATAAAACTTAAACATTAACCGTGCTTTCATTTTAACTTAACTTGACACCCTATCGGTTTACCCTTCTCTTTACTTGGTACCCCGTTGCTTTTTACTTTGTAACCCACCAGGTTATTGTACCTTTTACTTAACTTCGTATTACTATTTTACCTAACTCTATAACCCATCGGGTTATTTTTTTTCTTTACTTAACTTTGTAATCTATCGGGTTATCTTTCTTTTACTTAAACATTCCTTATTAAATTTTCCGTCTTATGTAATGGTTTCGTTACTTAACGTATTACGGAACATTTTCTGTCTAAGAGCGTTATGTTAATTCGGAGTGTTCGACTCCGTTCTTACCGTTTCCTTAAAAATGACGATTTCATCCTTATTGGGATTTTCGTAAACTTCATAACTTTATAAAACTTATTGCTTAACTTTTCCTTTCAATTCTTACACATTATGGAAGAATAACTGCTAAGGGGTATTTTCTAAGATTGGGTGTTTCGGGTCGTTTTGGTTATTTTTCATAAAATGATCATTTTCTCCTTGACGAGTCTTTAAAAACTTTCGGAACCAGTTTAAAACATAACTTTTATTTATTTACATCTCATAACATTACAGAAAACAAAAACAATGGTTTTCTTTTCAATTAAATTTTTGTCAAAACTTTACAGTTTTGACCCATAATGCGAGAATCTTTACATTTTCGTCCTTAAAGTTTTTTTTTCATTCTTTCCTTGACTTAATTTTGAATCTTTTAGGACTTGGCAACTATGGTTATCCACTGCCTTCAGCAGTGTAGGAACTTAACGTTCTCAAGGGAAAATCCAGTTTTCACACGATTTTATAGTTTTGGCCTAAAACACAAAAATATTTACATTTTTGTCTCCGGTACCAAAAACAATCATTTTTTTACCAAAATGTTCAGTTTTTCACAGGGAATAAAACTTACAAAAGTACCATGGTCAAATTCCAAACATTTCATAACATTTTCATTTCTTGAAATTTTGTACTCAAAATTTCGTAAAATTCATAACTCCTCAACTGAGCAAAATTTTGACAAACTGTCCACTTTGTCCTAATAATTTCGATGAGATTTATAACTTTCATGTTTTAACTTTTCTCAAATTCCATCGTTAAGGTGGACTTTGTGGCTGATTTTCAAATCTTTTGAACTTTAGCAAAACTTTATAATTTAATCTTTTTAGAATTTTATAAAACTTTGTTCACAAAAGTTGTTTCCCTCACTGTGTTGGCCTCTAAGGTCCTCAAACCCCCATTCATTTGAAACTTGTTAAACTTTGCATCAAATACAAAGTTTTAACAATTTTTCACTTTTAAACCTAAAACCCTTACTTTCTTTGTTTCTATCATTATCATCATGAATCTAAAACATAAACCAATTATACCATAATGTCTATTTTACATGCCATAGCCAAAACAATTCATCAAATACTTGGTATACATTTTATAACATAAACTTTTTAAGTATAAAGTTTAGAAATTTATCTAAACTTTGTCAACCTTTTTTATCATCCTTTGCCAAGCTCAAAACTTTGTCATGTCTTCTCCACAAAAACCATGACAAAACCTCAATTAAAACCTATCTAAAACTTGAAGAAAATCACTAACACCCATAGAAGAAAGTTTGGAATTTTACCTCCAAAAGTACCAAAACTTGAATCACAACCTTTGAACTTGCTTTAAATATGATTTGGAGGCTTGAATTTTATCAAAATTTGAGAAAGAATTGCCTTAGAAGGGGACGGTTTTCGGAGGAAAAGGATGAGCATTTTTTTTTTGTAGTTTCTTTCCTTTCTTTTTCTTTGCATGAAACAAATGATGATTTGCATTTGATTTTTATAAACTTTGATGACTCACCATATGAGTCATCACTCTTCATCATTTGTGATAAAAATTTAGCTTAACTTGGCGTTATATGATTTGGCCACCTCAATAGGTGTGGTGGGAATTTTTCCACCTTAAAGGTGGCACTTTGGTGGATACTACATCTTTACACAATCTAAGTTTATATTGACAGTATTTTTTCTATACTGTCGGTATTCTTTTCCATACAATTCATGAGGTCCCACAACATTCTATACTTATTTTTATTAATCACATAATGTAATTCCAATATTATCTAACTTTGTACAGTCCAAATTTATACTGACAGTATTTTTTTTATACATGCAGTACATTCTCTATATTGTTATGTACTTACACAGCATTCCTTACTCATTCATGTCCTCTAAATAGTATTATTCTTATACTGCTTTAACACAAATTGTTCAATTTCTATATTGTTTAACCTTAAATAGTCCAATTTCTACCTTGCATTACTTTTACAGTGTAATTTTTATACTACATAACTTTATCAATGTATTTTTTTATACTGCATTATTTTAATATTGTATAAATTTTCATAATATTATATAGTATTTTTTCTTAAACTGTATTTTTATTTTAACATAATCCTTAACTTATCGTATTTTTAATGTATTAAAACTCTCGGGTGTCACAGCAACCACCTTGAACCGGACCAAAGGGATTTCTTCCAAAGCTTGCTCTGCAGTGTATACCACTCCCTGCTCTGAAAAGCTCTTTCCCAAGTACTTTTTGGGACTAGAAATCCAGTCAACGAAGTCCTTCCCAATCCCTTTGTTACTAACCCAAGCGGTGCTACCTTTAGAGTCCAGAACAAAAACTGTTGTTAATTCCTTGAATTGAGAAATCGAAATCTAGTAGCCTTTGGATATTACATCTACAAAGTCGAGTGAATATGGTTTTTCCTCCTCAAGCTTCTTGGTTTCTTGGAAAAGCACTAGGAATTTCTCCCATTTATCCGTCTCAGCAACAAAGAATTCATCAGTATTGATTCAGTTGTTCTAACTTCAACCTCCTTGACCATGTTGCACATTCTCTTTGTTTGGAAATATGCCTTCGAGACTTCGCTGGAAAAATGGGATGCTGTCGACTGGCAACCTCTTAGACCACCTTGCCCATCCATCTCTGTGCACAAATCAGCCTTGTGACCTCGTATGCCATCGAAGTTATAGGGCCTGCTTTGAAATTGGAGTTCTGTTCTCACCTTTTGCGCAGGAACAACACAGCCCAGCCCCATTGATACTCATCCTGCCCAAACTTTGCACGACTCTTTAGGGTTTGGTGTTGGACTTCCGTTTTCTTCCTCCCTTAGCACACTCAGATGCAATTCGACCCCGTCCAAAACCTCTAGATTAGTCGTCAGAGCACCGTACTTCTCCTCCATCAGTGAACAAAGGTCAGCCTTGCCTCGCATGTCGGACCCGACCCCATGGTTGTCGTTTGTGCCGCCTCCGACCTGATCTCCACACGAAACAAACTCCGAGCCAAACCACAGACCCAAATTGCCGCCCAAAATCTCCAAATCTCCACTCAGATTAGGTCGCAATGTTGCCTTTGTCACTCTCTAGCGTTGTTCTTCCGACTCTGATCGTGCCAATCCAAGATCAAAGCTTGGATCTGTTTGCGAAAAACTCAAGAACATCGTCTCCACTGCGCTTGTTGAACCTCAGGCCGCACACGTCGGGATTTGTTCCAGATTGAGGTCTCTGATTGTCGCGATCTCGTATGTGATCTCCATTTGCGAATTCTCCTTTGCGTTCACCATTGCACATCTCTTCCACTCCAGCGTTCTTTGAATCGCCAGCTTTGTTGTCGGCGTTTGTTATCTCCTCCGCTGGTGGCTCCGGATTTCGCTCTATAACTGAAGTAGGTGTCTCATCGTCTTGCTGGACCAATCTGTGGAATCCCTGTGACCAGTTCTGAAACTTTGGCCATATCTGCAATTTGAGATCATGACCTAAGTATCCATAACGTCATTCGAAGTCTTTGCTTGGGGTCAGAACAGGCAGCGCCATCGTCGCCGTCATCCCTTCATCGCCAAAACATTGCTATAGCTGATCTAGCATTTCCAAAATTTTCTTCATCATCTCCTCCATATTTGTCAAGATCTTTCCCACAACAACCATTTCTCTTATCCAATCCATTCTCGCTGCTGCCATGGCCTAGGTCGATACTCAAATACCACTTGATAAGAACCAAATCTAGGAAGAACAAACTAATTTTGTGTTGAAGGAAAATGAAGGAAATACAGATAGTTTTCAAAGCTTGCGAGAGGCTTTGATCTCTCCCTAGAGACTAAGTCTCACTCACACTCACTGATTGCCCCCTAACTTTCTAATCCCCCCCCTTTTATACTAATTCTCACATCACACAACCAAAAAATTCAGAATTAACAAACAAACAAATTAACCTCTGTAGTAATAACAAACTAATCACCGAGTAACTATGGGGATCCTATCACATTGCTTACTAAAACAGATGATTGCTTAAATTTGTTTTCTTGAAATTTTTTTCAGGACTGTGAGCGCAGAGCGGTAGCAAAGTTATTCCAACACAGGGTATTGCCAACTCCTGTTGCTTTGTGATCAATTGAAAATCTTCACACTACATTCTTGGTAAGATTCACCTTATATTTATTTCTTCTTGTGAACTGATTTTATCCTCTATCCATTTTAGTACTTTGGTCCCATTTTGGCTTTACTCGAATACTGGAGGAATTGAATTACAACGGTTTTTTTGGACAAAAAGAATTACAACATACTAGTGTAGTGAAACAAGAAAATTAGAATAACAAGTTAAACTGTATCGCCCATCTGAAGTGGCACAAATTAATTTCTTTTCAAGAAGCTTCAGGACACACTAATGTCGTAATAAGGACATAGCAGTAGATTGAAAACAGTATGTAAAACGTCTGATCAAATGAATGTCTTAATCTGAGACATAAATGTTGCTGAAAACGGTATGTACACCCAAAAAATGTTGTATATGTCAACGTCAAGAATTTGAAAGTCTTTAATCCCCCACTCTGACAGTGCTTTATGTGGTATATGCAGACATTTTAACTCAACGGAGTATCTCTGATTGCTACATGAAAAAAGGAAATGGAAAAATATAAAGAACCCATCTAGAAAAAGGAAAGGAAAAACTTAGAGCTCATCTATTGCAGAAAGAGCTTTTCAGTTTTTTTTTTTTCAAAAATAAAGATGGTTCGATAGATTACTTTGCGGCTGTTGCTAATGGAATGGCTGTAGAGATTGCGTTTTTGCAGCTTGGTATATAGCATAGAAAGAGAAAAAAATTATGTATTTATACATATTATGACAGGTTGTAGAGTGCTTGTTCATGAAAGTTAACAAGACAGACCAAGTGTATTATTGTTCAGTACTAGTCACTAGGTCATCTTTCTTAATTAAATTGCACGAATATGCAGACATAAAGAGAAGTTCCTGTAAATGGATAGGCCCTTGAAAGTCGTTGTATGTTGATTATGATAATCACTAAATCCGGCTCCGAAAAAGGGTGAAGGAGGTCATGACATGATGTATTCTAGTATCAAACCTCAAAAAGAAGAATTGCTGTAATTTTTTTTTCATCATCTTGTATTTTTATGTTTTTGCTCTTAGTTTGTTAGTGGCTTTGATTTGTTTTTGTGTTTTTGTTTCTGTTGTTGCGCTTCTGCCCTATGCATCATGGTGTGAATGGGTCTTCATGCCATGTGCATCTTCTTATAAACACATGGTATGAAATTGTGTAAATGTGTTTACAATCTGTTTGCAAGCAGATACTGTAAAAGATTGTTAGAATCTTTAAATAGTAGAATAGTTTTCAGTTATGATTTGCGAGTAAAGAAATTCCTTCATCAAAATCACCTAAGAAGAAAGCGAAAACAGAAAGTACATAACTAATATACAAGGCAAAATAGCATATTCTACTTTAGCATGAAGTAAATAAAGGAAGGTGTTGCAGAGTAAATATCAACTTTGGTTGTTTTGCGTTCTCTTTCCACTGGGGTTGTACTCTTTTTCCCTACATAAGAAAATATACAATCCAAACATGAGTGAAAATTGAAGGAAAAAAAAATTTGTATAAAAATTGTATATAACATTTGATGTTTGGTTGGTAGGTATAAATTGGTTTTGTTCTTATCAATTATTACTTATTTTGTGATTTTAGACCAATATAACGTTTGAATATTGATCGAACTGAAGCATATGTTGAATATTGATCGAACTCAAGCTTATGTTGTTGCATGTGTAATTCAGAGGTTTTTTCTTTATAAATAAAAGGTTTACAGTGTCAATCAATTATTTGCCATAAGAATGCAATTTTCATGTAGTTGGTTAATAAAGGATTTGCAACACAAGATGTTCCTTTATTAACAAGAAGACAAGCATAAATAAAAGTTGTCATACCATAATCTATTGTTTCATTTAGAATAAAGTAATGACCCATGTAATTGTCTTCCCATGTTGCGGCGCCGAGAAGATTACATCCGTAATGTGAAGAACTGGGATTCCAAAAGAAGAATAAATAACTACTCCTAGTTGGAGAAGGTTGAAAAAATAAAAGTTGTGCTAAACAAGGAGCAACTCGAGATGCTCCTAAAAGGTCCCTTCCACGACATAATGAAACCGAGACTCAAGTTCTTCCCTACAATAATTATTTTACAGCTAATACACCGACGATGCAAGCACGACGAAGATTTAGTGCTTGCATTCAACTTTGGTAGAAAGAAGGTAACCTTTAACCTTCAAGACTTTGCCTTGATGACTGAGCTTCGCTGCCAAGGCAAAGGAGGACAGAAGGGAGTAACAAAGCCTGAAGAAATGATGATAAAAAAAGTTTTTGTAAAAGAAACAATCAAAGTTTATGCATTAATTAATTTTAATTTTAATTTTTTTTTGGGAAAACAAAGCTTTAGAGAGAAGTTTATCAAGAAAGCATCAAACGAGGACCTGGTGGGGCTAGCAAATTTATAATTGATTGAACGGCTAGTTATATCCGGCAATAACAACTTAAACGTCAGCGAAGGCTACGTCAATTAGTCGACGACAGGCAAAAATTAAGAAATTTTCCATGGGAACACATTCCTTTGAAGCAACGGTGCAAGGCTTCCAGCAGGGGGCAGCTAGCACCACGGTGGCAGGGATCTCTATGAAAGCATTCTTTCATGCGCTGGTTCCCTTTGTCATAATGAAGACAGGATGTGTTTAGACGTGAGCAAGGGTAGTCAATTTATGAGCAAGGCTGCCTTGAAGGAAACTATGCCTTTAATCGCAATAATGAGAAATTTCGAGTTTATTACAAAAAGATCGAACAAAGAGTTTTATGCTTTGGTTTCTAAGGAATTGAATTATGCTTGGAAGATGCATGCTTCCAATTACAAAGGTGACAAGTTTTGGGTTGTTAAGAAGTATATTTCTGAACATACTTGTGCACTAGATGCGGTTAGTGCTAAGCATCGACAAGCAAGTGGTCGAATTGTTTGTGAGTCTGTTAAGTGCGATTTCAACATGGGTCTTGCAGATCATTATCGTCCCAAGGATGTGAAGTCTATAATGCGTGGGACGCACAACGTTGAGAATAGTTTGCACATCTTGTGTTTCTCATGCATTATGGACCTTACATGTCGACATATTGGGAAGATTTCGATCACTTGTAAATTCAAAATTCTTTCAACCCAATCCAAACACATCACATATCGACATATTGTGGATTGAATTTTGCGTAAAGCCCCAAAATTTAAGACTCCTGTATGGCCATTTTGCGCTATGATCATCAATTGAATATATTATATAATATCAAAAAATCAAAATAAACACATAATAACATTTTCAATGAAGTCTAATTTATTAGAACACAATTGAATTTGAGCCTTTGACTAATTATTGCATTACAATCTATTATAGCAAAAAACTTCAATAAAAAAATCTAGAAATAGTATGGGCACCAAATTGATCAGACCAAAATAAAACAAAGCCAAATTAATTACAAATCGGTTTGGTTTCAAATTTTAAAAAACTAAAAAAGCCAAACCAATTCATATTCATATGAATTTTTTAATATAATATATATTTGTTAAAATATAATTCATTATTTTATTATATACTTTCGAAAAAAAGAATGTATTTTAAGATTCAAATATTGTTATTGTAAAAAATAAATAAATAAGCATAACATCATAACCCTAAATGTTTTATTATAAATTATGGTAATTTAATTAACATAAACCTAACCCACAGCCCAACACGTTGTGCTCTCTCCTCTCTTTCTTCGCCACTTGCATTGATCTCTTTGTCAACTTTTAATTCGTTATTGTAAGTACTCATTGACCATATCAAATTATCAATAGTCGAATTGTTTTATAAAAATTATTGCATTGCTCTAGTCTTTTATTGTTTTCTTTAAAAGAAAGAGACAAAAGAGCACGTATTTCAAAATTTGTGTTATTATTATATTTTGAAATTTTTCTTAGGAATATAAAGGTTAAGACTCTAAAATTTAATGTTTTGTGTCTCCCGGTTTGAATATTTTAGTTTTATTTAGGATGTTACAATTCTAAATTTTACGGATTTGTTATGTCATAAATTGAAAATTTAATTCTTGCATTGTTAATATTTATAAAAATAGAAGGTTGTTTACCATGCTAAAATGTTGGTTTTAATTATTGTTAACAAAATGTTTATAAATATTAATTCAAACCGATTAGAAAAACCAAACTAAACCAAACCAATTACAATCGGTTTGGTTTGGATTAGTTTTGATTCCTTAAATGGTTTGGTTTGGTTTAAAAATCTATATAATTGGTTTGGTTTGTAGTTTATCTAAAATAAACTGTTTGGTTTGATTACCCACTCCTAATAAAGAATATAAAATTCATAAACACATATTTATATACAACTCACATTTATGGATGTTGCACATTGAAAAATGCTCAATTTATAATTCAATCCGTGACCTTCCTAATGGAAAAACCTCAACCATTACCTTGATTTAGCTTTATCGGATCCAATCAACACCCTTATATTTGACTGAAGACAAGATTTATGTGCCTGCATGCTTCGATATTTGTTTGGCTAATATTGCCATGAGCGATTGTCTGTATCATCATCATCATCATCATTATTATTATTATTATTTCTTAAAAAGTATGTTTATATAGGAAAGACCATTTGTTCTTGAAACACCTGTTCTGATGACTACATAGTTCATGTTCAATTTCATAAACCTTTTGCTCCAAATACTGAAATGCTCATGAGTATAGAGTAAGCATCTTCCCCACGAGTCTTTGCGAGCGCCGCAGCTTCCTTCGTGACTATTCGTCCGCAGGTGCTAAGAAGTATGGCATGTTTTGTTAGAAGAAAACTTAGAGATGAAAATCATTACCAAATCTAAAATTTTATGTTAATTCATCAAGAAATTTAACAGAAACATACTTGAATCTATGTGAACGGATGTGATCCTTAAATCTTTCAGTTCGTGATCTTTCAAGTCAATACGTATGGATTCTCTGAAAAGAAGCCTATCTCTTTTCTAATGATGGGATGTCAGAAAAGAATTATACGTATGTGTTGGGACTATAACCGTTTATAAATATTTTAACTTTGTCTTATTTTTATTTTGGCCCATCATAAAAATAAAAATTAGACTTTTAGGTCTTTATATATAAATGGGTCCATACTTTATGAGATGGTTAAAACCCAAAACTTTATACTTTAGTATATCACTTTAATTAAACTTAATTTTATAATAGCCCATAATATACAATTATTATAGATATATATATATATATATGTATGTATACTCACACAGATTAAATCCAACACGTTTAACTTTGAACCAATGAGTCTGGCGTTTCTTCCTTATATTATCAGCAGACGTGAGGGCAAACCAAGCATGCCGGATAAGCATTCGTCAAAGGCACACTGTTCTTCAAAGCAGGACGAGAGTGAAAAGATCACTTCGGGTGCGATTGGTTCGTGGTTCGAATCACGGTTCGAATCATTTTGCGACAATATTATCTCTCATAAAAATTTAAATCTTCATTCAAAATTTTTATTTAAATCTATGAGCAAAACGAACTCTTCAAATGCATCATTGTGACAAAATATAATATTCTATTGTTTTATAAATATGTGGGAAGAAAATTGGATCATGTCACTCGTTTTTTATTTCCTTCTCCTTTAAAAATTGGATCTTATCATTCTACTGTTTTTCTAAATATGTGGGAAGAAAATTGGATCACATCACCCTCTTTTTTTATTTCCTTTTCCTTAGAAAATTAGATCATATCATTCTTAATTTTAATTTCCCTTCTTTGAAAATTGAATCATATCGTAATTCCGCTGTTTTTCTAAATATGTGGTCGTTTTGCAAGACGTTTGCCGTTTTTATGCATTGCTATTTTTGAACAGTATAAATTTTTTTAATTGCTGATAATGGTATTGAGAGTGTTTAGGAACGAAGTCAGAATTTAAAATTAAAATTTAAATATTATATAGCATGTAAAAGTTTAAATTATAATTTTTATTTTTTAATATAAGTGTTTTATTGTGTAATAAGTAAAATTTGGTTCGCACGCACTCTAATTATTGTTTCTAAAGCTACCGTCCTTGCTCCTGCGCACTTTTTATTCTGTCATTTTCTGTTGTTCTCTACTCCTGACATTCTCGTTTTCCTATCATTATATATTAATTTGTTTTTTTGCCAAAGTTATCGTCGTTTGTAAGAAAAAGATCGTTTTCAAGAAAACGGAAACAATAACATGCAAAAATCCATCCCCTAAAAAGAATCTATTCAACTCCTAACTTCGGAAAGGATAAACCTTCCGCCTGCTCCAGTTCTTTTTTTATTTTTTTGGAAGTCTTCATATTGCCTGAACCCGTCAAGCCTAACATCGTCTCTACTAAGCTTTTCATGCACAATTTTTTTAAACATCACGTCAATA
>CAMOHE010026767.1:0-15096 GCA_946598075.1 Artocarpus hirsutus
TAACTATACACATTCAAAACATTGAAATTCTTGCATTCTTGAACTTGGTGCTCACCATTTTGAATTTATGGTATAGAGCTCATGATCAGTATTGATCTAGGTTTCTTTTACTGACTGATATCACATGGAAATTTTCACATAATCTTAGTAAGTTGAAAATTATACTTTTGCCAATAACATAATCTTTTTGGCTCATGTATAAATTAATAAATCATGAATTCTTGGTTTAGCACATTAAATAATTATTTTTAATTATTTTAATGTACTATCATAACATTACATTATTACATGTTTCATAAATAAAGCACATAATTTTGTGCATTCACAACATTAATTATTTCTAAGGTCTTATGGCTATTAAGACCTTTAAATATGTGTGTTAATAAATGCTAAACTTGTACTTTCTTAAGTACTTAGTTAAGTCATGAGGGAAAAACCCTCAATTAATCATAGTTATTAACGTTTTAATTTTTTGGGTCATTACATTAAAAACAATACTTATAAAGATATTTAGGTTGGTTGCTAACTAACAACTACCTAAGATATTTCTCATTCAATAAAGTGAAAAAATAATTACAACGATAATCAAAATTTTACATATTAGAGCCTTCAAATTAACTTCTTACGTACATAGCACGTGGGATTCAATTAGTGCAATGAAAATGCAATGAAACCAAAAACGAACTAACTATAATATGCACGAAGCGCATGATGATAGAAGAGTAATTAAACACGTACTCTGAAAAATGGTACTCCCCTAATACTGTGAAAATAATCGTTATTACTATGAAAACATTATTCACCCATCTTTCATCACGTTTGTAAGGGAGAGTAAGAGAAATATCATATTTTTTAACCTTTTGAAGTAAATATTAGATTTTAAAAATTTGTAGTAAATAACACTAAAAGAATTTAGTAGTAATTTTTTTTTGTAACACCCAAGTATTTTTACTATATTAAAAATGCATTAAGTAGTACAAAAATTGTGGCTGTTTAAGTTAAAACAGTATAAAAATAATACTACTTAGAGAATATGAAGGAATAAGAAAGGTTATGTTTGGCCTCCAAAAATAAACTAGAGGCAAGTAAAATATTTTACACAGTCTAGGAATATGTTTTTGTACTGATTTTACCACGACAGTATAAGAAAAATACTGTGTGGTGAAAAATTACGTAGTGTAAATTTTTGGGTCCCATAAAGTGGACACCCAACCGAATTTGATTGGGCCACCAAGCTTAGAAATATGGCCCAATAGCGTGTTGCCACCTAGGGGTATACTCATGGGTTACCATGAGTCATCAAAGTGGATAAGAAGTATTAAATGCAAACTTATCACAAAATTTTCTTTCTTCTCCTTCCTCCCATACTCGGCACCATTGAAAGAGCTTTCTAAAGAAATTTCAAAACCCCAAAACTTTGCAAAAACAACCCCACTTAAGTTCAAGAGGTGAGATTCAAGGATTTTTACAAGTTTTAAAGTAAAATCCTAAACTTTTTACCAAGTTTTCAAGGGATTTTTCATGGGTTAAGGGGAAAATTAATTCATGGTGTTTTGCATGAAAATGAAGCGTAGGAAGGAGTTCAAGGAGCCTTGGAAGGTTAGAAATCAAAAGAGTGCTATTTGGGTAAGTTTTGAATTTCAAAGTTTTGAAAATTTGTAATTTTTTTTTTTATTTTTATTCCTTTGAACCTATGTGGCTTCTTGAGCATGTATTTGATGAAATTTTATGGATATGTGATGGATGGCATGTTGAAGTTGTAAAATTTTGGTTTATGGTGCAAAATGTTAGTTTTTGTAGAGAGTGTTATTTTTGTAATTTTTGCACTAATTTTGCAAAAATAATAATTTAGTTTGAAAATGATTGAAATAAGTGTTGGAACTGCTCTTGTAGGGGTAGAGATGTTGATTAGAAATGGATTTTTACAAAAATGCCGGAAGGACTAAATTGAAAAAAAAAGTTCTTTCTCGGTAGATTTAGAAATCAACCAAAAAGTCCCTCTAAATGTGAGAATTTTAATAAAGTTAAAACATAAAAGTTGTAGATCTCGACGAAACTATTTAATACTATAGATAGTTCATCGAAAATCTCAACCGATTGTGATATTTTAATTTTACAAGAATTTGTTAAAATTGAAAAAAAAAATTTAAAGGGCAAAAATGTCATTTTTTGTAAAGGATTTTGAATATGGTACTTTGAGCAAAAATGTTCCTTATGAAAAATGGGGACTAATAGTTTAAAAAGATTATTTTTAGTTCCGGAGGCAAAAATACAAATATTTTTGTATTGGGACCAAAACTGTAAAATTGTATGAAAATTATGTTTTCACTAGAGAGTGTTGGTTTTCTATACTGCTATAGGCAGTAAGTATTATGAATGCTAAGTTTTAAGGATTTAAAGTTTTAAGGGCAAAATGATCATTTTATGAAAATTGTCAAAATGGACCCGAAACGACCAATGTCGAAAAACGCTCGATGTCGAAAAACGCTCCTTCACGGTAATTTTTTCGTAACGTGTAAGAAATGGAATGTTAAGTTAAGCAATGAGTTTTATAAAGTTACGAAATGGACAAAAAACTCGTTAAGAGTAAAATCGTCATTATCAAGGAGACGCCCAGAATGGAGTCAAACACTCCAATTTAGCATAACGTTCTTAGACGAAAAATGTTTTGTAATAAGTTAAGTAATGTAACTGTCATGTGTGACGAGAGATTTAATAAGAAATGTTTAAGTAAAGGAAAAGTAACCCTTGTGGGTTACAAGGCTAAGTAAATACAAGGATAAACGGAGAGTATATAAGTCAAGTTAAAAGGAAAGAATGTTTAATGTTTACGTTTTATTATCAATCGAGTGGATTGATAAAAAGAAAGTTAATTGATAAGTCAGCTGTCGTTTAATCAAGACACAGGAGCCGACTAATGAAAAGAAAAAGGAATGAGAAAGGAACGGAATAGAGAACGCTAGAGAATAATCTGGGTAAGTTTCAAACCTCACCTACAGCATGAAGTAAATGATTTTCAAATGCTTATATATATGTTTGCGATTGTTGTGCAAATTGTTTTTAAAGTATGTTCGTATTTGTTATACAAGAAGTTTTAAAGTTTAAATCAAGGTTTGCAATGTATTTGCAATTATTGTTTTAAAGTATGATAGCATTTTGTTAATGCATAAAGTTTTACAATTTAATTTATAAGTTTTATGATGCATTTGTTATGCAATATGTTACATTTTGTTATGCAATAAGTTTCAGAATAAAAGTTATGATTTGCAAAATATGTTTGCATTATATGATGCATTTATTATGCAATAAGTTGCACTTGTTATGCAATAAGCTTTACAAGTTATGACTTGCAAAATGTGTCTGCGTTATAAGTTGCATTTATTATGCAATAAGTTGCATTTGTTGTGCAATAGATTTTATAGTACAAGCTTTGATTTGCAAGCATGTTGCATATGATGTGATTGCATTGGACATGTTCACTAAGTTAATAAGAAGGTAACGCAAAGATAAAAAGAAAGTTTCGCACCAACCTCTTTGTTATGAGGTAATGAAAGTAAAGTTAAAATTTAACCTTCTAGATGTGAGGTACATGAAATCAATGTTCGATGATTTTAAGTCTTCCACAAGGGAAGCATCATGTTTATAATCTCATGATCGATAATGTTGGTACGGACACTAAAGTAAGATACGGAAAGATAAGGAACAAAGATGAAAAGTTAAAGTAAGATAATGAAAATTAAGGAACAAGGATAAAAAGTTAAAGTAAGATAAGGAAAGTTAAAGAATGAAGATAGAAAGTTAAAGTATGAAAATAATGTTCATAAGATGCTCATAATTGAAGTTCATAATTGAGCATAAATGAAAAAATGTATTTTGATTTTATTAGTTTTCCTTGTTACGAAACATTTATGTGCTATGGAAAACATTCTAAGGAATGTTTTATATTAAGTGTTTCTAAAAACATAAATGATGTTTATGAAGAGCACTCTAAGGATTGTTTAATGTTAAATATTTTATAAAAAACGTTTATGAAAAACGTTACGGAAATGCTTTATTAAAATGTTTTTCATAAACGTTTTATAAATATTTTATGAAAAATGTTTCAAAAGAAAATTTTTTATGAGGAAAGATTTAAAGTATGTTTTAAATGTTTGTGAGTTTATGTTTGAACTTACTGAACGTAAGCTCATAAAAAGTTTCTTCATGTTGTAGGTAGCCTTACGGGTGACCAGTAGGACCCGCTAGAAGAGTTGGGTGCTGCAGAGGGCAAATGCGAAGATTTTGGTATAGATACTACTATGGTTTTGCTTCCGCTACTTAAAGAAAAAGTTTTTCATTGTTTAATGTAGTGTTTATGAAGTTTTAAGAAAATAAAAGTTTTAAGATATGTTTTCAAAGTTAAGTTATATTTTACAAAATGTTTTATCTAATTGTAAAGTTAAATTCTAAGCTATGATTTAGTAAATGTTTCTTATTAAGTTTTAAGAAACGATTTGAAATGGTTTTAAAGGCAAATGTTGAGCGAGGTTTCAACTCGAATGGCAACAAAAGTCACGACAATTTTTAAGTACGTTTTAAAGATATTTAAAGGAAAAAAAAATTTAATTCAGTATGTTTTACTAAGTAAGTAATCAATGTTTAAAAACTATGTTTAAGAAAGTAAAATGACTGTCTGAAAAAACAGGTCGTCACATTTTTATTGAGTAATTAGATAAGTAAAAAAATATGTTTACCGAGTAAAATTTTTTATTTATTGTTATTTATTATAAATATTTTTAAAACTTATTACTTACTTCCATAAGTTTTGAAAAAGTAATATTTATTGCAATTTCTGCATTGGTTATCTCCTTCCATTCTTCATTGTCTCAGCCAACCGACACAATTTTCAAGTCACCCTACGTCTGATAAAACACCTGAACGGCAACTATTACATGAAACACACGTCTTTTGTCTTTTGGCGTGTTACGAAAGATGACCACTTCTTATGAGACACGACATGGCGCAAGAACATGACATCAATGTACCAGATTTTGGCCGACACTTTCAAGACTTGAAGTTAGGGGACAATAAATGGTTGCATGTGATCTCCGACCCCAATCCCGATTACCATTTAAGAGGCTGCTTTGGATGGATCGAAAATGGCCCCTATTCCACGGCGTAACCCTGCCGAGTGCATATACCAGCCGTGGGACTGGGGTCCCCAATATTAGGCCCCAAATTGTGAGATCCTATAAACTTTTTTTTTTGGGTTTCTTATTAGGTCCTTTTACTGTAAGGATTTTATCTATAAGACTCTTGGGTTGTTTGACAACTTGGTTGAAATTAAATGAAACTTTTGATTCTAACCAACAAATAATATAAAGCTCTCAACAGCTATATATATTACGGTATGAAGCTCACATATGCTAAAGGTTTTAAATCAACATTTTTCAGTTCCAACAACACTCCCAAACACTCTATCTATTTTTAAGAGTTGGATCTGTTTATTTTTCTTTCAACAAATTTGATAATTAAAAAAAATACCTACTCATGAATTACTTTTTCAACATTTCTAGTAGAAATCTCCTTATTTTTTTTTTAAAGGGAAGAAATCCCCTTATTATTATTGTTTTTTTTAGCCAAGAAAAAAAAAGTAAACGTCTTCTGAGCTTTGTTATTCGGGGGGAAAAAAGCCCCCTGAACTTTCCATTATTTCCAATAACAAAGGACACACTTTATTGCTTCCCATTTTGTTTTTGATAGAAATTTCTACCTTTGCCATTTCACCTTGACAAATCAAGCTTTATTCCTCACCAATTTGGATGTTAATTGAAACGAATAAAACTTTTAAGTTTTGCTCGAATTTGTCAGCTTAACCTTCTCCTATTTATCCTGCAAAAAGGAATTCTCCTGTTTACCCCATAAACTTATTCCACACCAACCAACCCCACCACCCACACCCTCCCCCCCAAACAAATTGGACGGTATAGCAATCAAAGGACCTATAATGGGATAATAAAATACTTCCCCTCTCTTACAAATACATATAAAAACAGAAAATCACTACCATTCTAAGTTTTATTGTTTTTTTTTTTTGGTGATTCTTAACATACATATATCTAGCTTGTAAAGAAGTTGAAGAGACACAAAATTATATGCTTCCTAGTATATATTTCAGAAAAGATAATTTATGAGCCACCAAGCACTCACGTCAAGGTTTAAAAAAAAATAAAATAAAAGAAAAATAAAAGAAAAAAGAGGACAAACTAATGCCTCCGCTTGAGCAAATGACTCTAGAAATTTCATATTTAGCAATATGTATAATCCAATGCAACAAATCTGGTAAAATATGTTCACCTACTTTTTTACACTTAACTCCTTTCCCCTTTGTCCCAATCAGAAAAAGTATACTTGTAATCATCTGGATCTGCAAAACCAACACTAGGATCCTTCCCTTCCCTAATTACCCTCCTAACTTCCTCTATCCTCTCAAGAACTCCCTTAACTGCCAAATCAAATGCATCTTCAAAACTCTTCAATCTTGACCTTGGATCTGCATAAACTATCTTTGGTATAAGCCTTATGACTTCTTCTCTCATACCCTCTTCTTCTTCCTTGGAAATTCGAACCAAAATCTTCTCAATATCCCCATCTCTCAATTCCTTCACATCCCTCACAGGAATGAACACAGAATATTTGGTGTAATTCTTGGGAAAATGCCACAAGTACTGAGAATAAGCGGTTCCCGGGTGGAAAAAAACCGGTATGCAGCCCGCCAAAACAGAGTCGAAAGTTGACCTTCTAGTGTAAGAATCCCCCGGGGGCTGCAGGCAATAGACCGAGCTTTGGAACACTTTCATGACACTGACTGGATTGTTGCAACTGTTCTGAACAGAACCGCAATCTACAAAGTTGCATGAACTCGATGCCCGACATTGATCAATAACTTTTTCCCGTATGGAATTAGCAAGGTCTGGTCTAGGCGCGCCTGCAAATGTGAACAAGTAAGGCCTTGACATGTTCCTCATCCTGTCCTGCCATTCATACAGCGCTCCATCCTCCGAAGGATGGAAGTAGGTCGGATAGGGAATTGCAAAGTCGTTTTTCCACGAGCTCGATTCGATCGAAAGCATTGTCATGTTCATAGATTCGGGTAAGAATCTGAGCTTGCTACCCCAATCAGTAGACTCATCTCTTTGCCTTCTGAAGTCCCAAGAAATCCTGCCTGCAATCAAGAAATGGTCTCTTCCCCACATTGTCTTCCACTCGGGCTTTTTTGAAAGCCAATTAACTAGATCGTAAGCCGAAGAGTCTCTCACCGAGATGTTCGGATCCCACAAACGGAGACTAACATCTAAGCCTGCATAAAATGGTATGAACACAGCTGATGCAAGGGAAGAATCATTTGTCAAACACTTGTACTGCTTCATTCTATTGTGGAAAATGACTTCTAACAAGAATTGGTTTGTTGAGAACCAACTCTTGTTGGACAAAACGCCTTCAAAACCATCAATTTCAGGACCAAGACCCTTGTTCTTTAAGTAAGGACACATTGAGTTTTCAGTTCCTCTAGTGAGAAGCTTGCAATTCTTGAGCAAATTTTTGTTGAATCTGCTTGGAAGATTATGGATATAGACGTATTTACCCAGGCAAGAATCTAAAGAGGAGTTCTTGGGGATAAAATTGGTTTTGTTCTTGGAAAAAACAAGTGGGTTTTTCTGTTTGATGACTAAAACATTGACCCTTTTGTCTGTACCCATTAAAGCTGAGTAATCAAAGCAAAGTAAAACGGTAACTAAGGCAAGGGAAGTGAAGATGGCAAACCAGACCTCTTGAGAGCACTTTCTGATCACTGGCTTTTCCATTGTTGTTCTGAATTCTGAGAGGAATGAAAACAGAAAAGCTTTGAAGAACTTGTTCTTTTTTGTGGAAAACGGTGAAAATGAAGAACCGCCCAAATGCATTAATAACGTGTGTGAGGGTGTTGAAAGGTCCAAAGTTGTGAAAAGTACAAAAATAACTTTAAAGGAATCACCCGGACCCAGGGAAATCTGATTATTGTCCGTTGGATGAAAAGACTTGTGTTCGGATTTGCGATGAGGATTTTGAGAGGAAGCTAATGTCCGTTACTTTGGGAGCAAATTAAAGCAAAGTCGTGAATATGGAGGAACACATGTCCCCCTGCTTTTGTAGCAAACTGTTTTGGAGGTTATAACATAATTTTTTGTTCTAAGCTTGCCACAATAGTGTATCTAATTGATCTTTCTCAACTTTGTATCTAATCAAAATTACATAAAAAATAATAAATTGACAAAACTCTTATTTGATGGTTTAAAACAGAACCTTATTGATGAGGTATTCTTTATAAACAAATGTAGTTGTTTACTTTTTAAATTTATTTTTTTAAAAAAAGTTATATTTAAAAACTATAAAAGTATTATTTGAATCTTAAAAGTTTTTTTTTTTCATTTTACCACAATTATTAAGTGATCTTACCACACTTTTCAGACTAAAAAACAAAGTGGAAAGAAAAAAATATATATTTTAAGAATTTTTTTAATGTTTTCCTTTAAAAGTATTATGGAAGGTGGATTCGTTTTCCGTAAAACATAACAATTTCGTTTTATGGTCTTATTTTTTTGATATACTAAATATTTTGCAGATATGATTTAAGGGTATTTTTTTTCTTTTTATTCTAATTTTTCACCCAAAAAGCGATGTGTGAATTAAATTGAAATATGTTTTCTCAATATAAAAAATACATTTACAGTTTTCAAAAATAAAATAATTTAATTAAGACAACGTTGAAAGTAAGAGGTAAACTTAGTAATTATCTCTTTTATATTTTTGGTCGAGTAGAAATTTGGGGATGAAATTGTGGAAGTTCTATTTTTCCTAGCACCGCATACTTTTGAAGTTCTTTATGTATTTTCTTGGTTAAAAAATAATAATATTATTATATTTTTTGAAAGTGGCGAGGGCAGCAGGCTAACCAACTGTAGCTGTTCCTCGGTATCCACGGATGAGAAATGTCCGCGTTAAATTGTAGGGAACTTTTTAAATGTAGAATGTTCTTTTCTACTACACGGATAAGAACGGTTGTTTTTGGTCTTGATTCACGAGTAAAGTTGTTTTGTATAGCTGTAAGGTTTTTACGTAGATACTCACAACTCCATAGTTAAAAATTAATTCAATGATCAAAATAATAGTTTTTGTTGCTTTCTATCATTAAAGTTTTTTTAATGATAATCCTACCCTTAAAGTTTTTTAAATATAATTACTTGTTAAAAGACGTAGTAGCTTCTCTCATTTCTACCAAAAGTTGATCAATAAAGCTCTCCTATTTAACGCTGAGGAATTAAAGCTACAAAAATGTTCGACAAAAATGATTTAAACTATTTTTTAAGTTACAAGCAATATAAAATTTTTATATATTCCAATAACAATAAAAAAATTGTTACAATATAAAGCTCTCATATGCTGCAATAAAATCAGTTCTAACTAATAATTTTAACTACCTTGTCAAACACCCTATACATTACTTTCAAGATAATAGACCTCAATCTAAAAATACTTAAACTAGGCCATATACTAGACTAGAGTTATTATTTCATGAATAGTAAAAATTTATCCTCCGGAAAGAAATTTTTTAACAAATATTTGAATCCGCAGATTTGGATTCAGGAACGTGCGCTTCTGATCAGACTCGATCCGAGACTCTCAGTCCACGGCTTGGAATTTTAGTACAGAGAACCGAAAGGCATGTTCAGTGCCCTAGTATTGCAAAAGTAGTGACTCTAGACCTAAAATCGCGCATTCTGGATGACCTTTGGCGTCATATGGCAATCAATGTTGGGCATTCCGTAAATTATGGAGCCATCACCTTTGTTCATGAAAAGTCTAAAAGTGAAACGACTGTGTTTTTCTTAGGACAAGTCTACCATGAAAAAGGCTAAAATTTTCTACTGGTAGAAAATAATACTACGACTTAAATTGTTCAGATTGTACTAGCAGTGGGACGTGTGCGTTGCAGCGGAAAATAGTGTTGTATTTAACATAAAATTGGAAATTCTTGCAATATAAAATTAGTTTATGTACGCATATAGAGTGGTAGAGTCAGGTTTTATTGTTGTAGGTCAAATTTTAATTTATCAAGATTATAATAATATGTATAAATAATATGTTTAAAATGTGTTATAGAATAATCTATTTAAAATACATGGCCTAACCTAGAATATGTAAGGCAAATTTGAGGAAAAATAGTTGGTCTAGTTTATGTCAGTCTAGTAAAGTTTTTCATTCGTGGATTTGACACATATCTATTACAGTGCTCTAATACCTGCCTACGAATTTTATTATTGTACACCAGAGCTTTGATTTTTTGTGTTTTCTCTTTATACTTTTTCTTCTTTTATTTTTCTAGTTCTTCGATATTCTTTTTTCTCTCTAGAATTTTGTTGCTTTTTTTTTTTTAAATTCGAAGGCTGTTCTTTATTTTTTTTCCTTTAGTTTTCTAAATCTTTTTTTTTTTCAAAAACTTAAATTTTATCAGGAATCTTTTTTTTTTTTTGGTTTTGTATGGATCCAAAATCTCATCATTTGAGAAAATATTTTCTTCCACTTTCTTAGAAGGTTCTTAGACAGAAATATAAGTGTAGAATTACTCAGATTCTTATGCGTTTTGACATTCTTAGTGATGCGAGGATGTTGATTGAAGGAAAAATTCATCCGTGTGACTTTAATCATAGTGTTGGTCTTCCATATATGGATACCAGTCTCAATGCGATGAAAAGAAGAGCCCGTGTTGGGCGACAGATTTACGTGGGTAAGTGTCGTTAGTCTAGATTTGTGTTAACAAATAGGGAAGATGAAATCTATTTTTGTAAAGATGGCCTTTTTAAAGAGAATTTGTATGACCTCTAAGCTACTTTTCAGAATCATCCTAGTGGATATGTGTAAGGTGTAATTTTTAAACTTTGGCCCAAATTTCATACAAAAGATGACGCATAAAGAATCTAGCATTTAGACTGTTTGTCAATTTGTAAGAAATTTGGATGGGGATAAATTTTTATTCACAGATGTTGTTTGAGTGTCTCTTGAAAAAAAAAATTATCTGTGCTTTGAATATTAGTTTATTATTAAATTATTACAGTAAGTGTTTGATTTCATTTTATTGTCTTCTTTTAAAAAGATTATATTATCATATAAATTAGATGTTGTCTTGTAATATTGTAATATATTCGGAATTTTTGATTCTTATTTAGATTTTTTAAGATTTGTGTCTTATTAGTCAAATATTATTAATTTGTTGATTTTGTTTTCGATTGTAAAAGTTTGAGTCTTTCTAGTGTGTTTGAAAAGGTTCTATAGTTTTTTTTTTTTTAATGTCAGTCTCTTAGATACGAATTTAGTTTTGTTAAAAAACTTATAGTGTGTCATTTATCTTAAAATATTTTTGAAATTTTTGAATCTTATCTAGATGTTTCAAGATTTGTGTCTTATTGGTCAAATATTCTATAGTAATTTGTCAATATTATTTTTAATTGTTAAAAGTTGTACAGTTTGAGTCTTTATAGGGTGTTTGAAAAGGATCTATAGTGTATTTTGTTTTTAATATCAGTTTTTTATATTCAAATTTAATTTTGTCAAAAAGTTTATGATCTATTATTTGTCTTTTATTAGATTTGTATAGGTTCATTCAAATCTAATTTTGTCAAAACGCTTACAATGTGTTATTTGTCTTTATTAGATTTTCGTAGATTCATTTTATAATGTCAAAAGATGTATAATTTGAGGTTCAATTTTCAAAAGTTGATCTGAGTATGTGTCCTTTCTTTTAAAATTGTGCAGAGTAGTTCTTTTTTTTTTTTTTTACCTATACATATCTTGTCTAGATTTTTAGATTATTTTTATCACCTAATTGTCAACTCTTTTGTCCTCATGCATTTCCATCTTCTTTAAGATCCTATTTAGCACTAAAGAGTTTAGGTAGAGTGGATATAAAATCAAAAACAAGAAAAAAAAAAAAGCACATACTTTGAAAAAAATAGTTATAGAATCAAACATGTCTTCTTCTTCTTCTTTATCTAAGAAAATCGAAATTGTTTGTGTCTTCTATGGTTCCACTCCTGGGACAGATAGAGTCTATGTAGAAGCTGCATAACATTGAGGATAAATTTTAGTATGAAGAAAGATTAACCTAGCTTATGGAGGAGGTAACTTAGGACTAATGGGGAGCATTTCAATAGCAGCGCAATCTAATGGTGCTAATGTCCTAGTGATAATTCCTTAAGTTTTAGTTGACAATAATTTTTATAGGAAGACTATAGGTATAAAAAAAAGAGTTGGCCGCATCTATGAACGTATGGAAGCTATGATTAATATTACTGATGCTTTTATAGTTCTACTTGGTGGTTTAGGTACTCTTAAGGAAATGGTTGCAGCTGCTAGTGGGTATTTGTTGGGCCTTCATTCTAAACCATTAGGACTTCTAAATGCTAATAGTTTTTATGTGTAATGACCTAGAAAATTTCATTAATAAAACTTAATATTTAATTGGGTTTAATTAATGAATTTACTTTTAAAAATGTGAGTTTTGTAAAAATTGTAATTTTTATACAAAATTACGATAAAGTATGAATGAACGGCATTGATTGCAAATTTTACGGTGAATGTGATGCAATGTTGGGTATGGTAAATACAAATTTTATATGTTGAAATACTCAAAAATTTGTAAATAATACCCATAAAATAAATTTTATATCACGATTAATTGTGAAATTGTGATATAAACAAATAGGTAATTAGAATGTAAAGAAGACATAGAGGTCGTCTAAACCCTAATCAAGGATAAAAAGGAGGTCGAAGCAGTATAAGAATACTACTAAATGAAAACACAGATACGAAAAATGTCATGTTTGGCCTCCAAAAGTGAACGAAAAGTAAGTCAAATATTTTTATACAGACTAAGGATAGGAAATACATTGATTTGATCACAGCAGTATAAGAAAAATACTACGTGACAAAAAATTACACTGTACGAATTTTAGGCCCAACAAAGTGGACACTCCTTGATTTGCTAACGGGCCACATATCATGAAAAGTGGCACAATAGCATGTTGACACCTAGAGGTATACTCATGGGTTACCATGAGTCATCAAGTGGATAAGAAGCATTTATTACAAGTTTATCACAAAATTTTTCTTTTCCTTCTTCCTCCCATGTTCGTCAGCCATTAAAGGAACCTTCAAAAAAAATTTTCTCAACTTCACACTTTGCAAAAATAGCCCCAAAACAAGTTTTAGAACTAAGCTCAAGGATTTTTACAAGATTTAAGTTAAAATTCTAAACTTTTTAACAAGTTTTCAAGGGATTTTTCATGGGTTGAAGGGGAAATATTAACCCATGGTATTTTTGCATGAAAAGGAAGCTTAGAAGAGAGTTCAAAGGGATTTTGAAGGCTAGAAACCAAAAAGGAGCAATTTTGGTAAGTTTTGGGTTTTAAAGTTTTGAATTTTTATGAATTTTGTTTGGATTTTTATTCTCTCAAACCCATGTGAGTTCTTGAGCTTATATTTGATGAAGTTTCATGTATATGTGATGAAAGGCATGGTTAAGTTGTGAAATTTTGGTTTATGGTGCAAAATGGTATTTTTTGCAAAAAATATATTTTTGTAATTTTGATTATGGTTTTTGCAAAAATAAGGTTTGAGTACGAGGATGATTTGATTTAGGCATGAAATGGTTTCTGTAGGGGTAGATTTGCAATTTTGAAATGGATTTTTACAAAAACGTACTAGGGACTAAATTGAAAGAAAAATTCTTTTCTCGACAGAATTAGAAAATGGCCAAAAACACCTCTGTATAGTGAGATTTTGAAAAAAGTTAAAACACAAAAGTTGTAGATCTCGACAAAACTGTTAAATAATATAAATGGTTCGTCGAAAAACTCACTTGTTTGTGAGTTTTTGATTTTTCAAGAATTTGTTAAAAGTGAAAAAGTGTTAAAATAGCAAAAATGTCATTTTTTAAAATGATTTAAGGTATGGTACCTTAAGTAAAAATGTTTCTTATGGAAAATGGGAAATTTTGGTGCAAAGAGAAAAATTTTAGCCCTAGGCGTAAAATTGTCAAAATTTTCAATTTAAGGGCCTAAATCGTAAAGTTTTATGAAAAAGGGGGCCAAAGTGTGAAATAAAGAGATATAAGCCACTATGACATTATTTTTAAAGTTAATAAGTGGCTATTGATGTTAAAATAATAAATTGAGCTCGGATAGATCAGTAGGGCCACGGTAGGCAAAATCATCATTTTGCCTGAATGACCCCAATCGCTCCGAAAGGTCTCAAATAAGAAAAGAAAGTAATTAGAAAAATTCTCGCCCTTCGTAAGTGATGATAGGGTAAAATAAGATAGAAATAAGAAAACTAGTGTTTTCAGAGTTGTGTATAGTTATGCAACTCGAATAATTAAGTAGCGAATGTTTTGAAACAAAACGTAGAAAAATTGGCTAATGGTTTTATAATTGGCCAACAGGATCCTAGGAGTCTAGGAGAAAGGGGACCAAAGTTGCTTTTGTAGTGCTCAAAAACAAGTAAATACCCTTCCCACCTACAGTATAAAATTGTAGGTGTAGAATGTGTGTATATGTATATCAGGGTATGTATTACAATGTAAACTTGTATGTTTGCTATGAAATGAATACCTAGAGGTATAGTATGGATACTTGTGAGTATACGATTGGAATACCTAAGTGTATAATATGTTATGTATCGTTATGTACATTATATTGTGTACATGTGTGTACAATGATGAATACCTGTATGTATACAAAGTAGGTACTTGTGTGTACTATGCTATGCATACAAATTTACATATCATGAATAACGTGTGAGTGTCACATATGCTTGATATGACAACCATAATAAATGGACTGGTAAATATGACACTAGGAATTAAGAAGAGTGTCCTACCGGCTCTCGAAGCAAGGGGAGTTTAAAGAATAAAATATGGTCACAGTGTTACGTAGACCTAAATGAAATTGCGCAATGGTACAAACACTTGGGCCTTAGTTAAAGATAAGAAATGATGATGATAAAGAAAGTTTATAAGAAAAC
>CAMOHE010026770.1:0-12182 GCA_946598075.1 Artocarpus hirsutus
TGATTTATGCAATTTCTTTTAAAGTTAAATAATTTTCCAAATATAGTCCTACTGAGCCTTTCGCTCACATTTTATCTGTTTTAAAATCTTAACCCTAGGTGGATATCAGCATAGGTTTGGAGAAGAGTCCGCCGACCGGACTTACGATCAGTAGAAGTATTTGGTAGGTTAATTTACCATTGAAGGCATGTAAGACTTTAATTTCTCTTTCATTCTGGACTGTGGTTGTATCATAAAATTGTCAGTACTATATGTGTGTGCACAATATGTGGGCCAGTGGGACTCATACGTGTTCCACCCCATATTTGATTATTTTAATGTTATTTCTATTTGTTTAATTATTATGGTAATTCATTTATTTCTTTAACTTTTCTATTTAAACGATTTTAAAATTATCACATTTTATTTATAAATTTCATTCTAAAACCCTGATTTTTAACCAAATCCTTACTTAATTAATTTAATTAAACCACCACGTCACCTCCCGTACTCCAGGGCATGACAAAATGAGTCCTATTTATAGGCTACCACTCGGACCGGGTGTTAGATGGGTTTTGCCCACAACCCGAGTGTCACATCATGGTATGTCAGGTGGTAAGTGACAAGTGTCATGTCTCTCTGCCGGTGGATGAACTCACATCCGATGGTGAGTTGTTTGCCATTTGTTAGCCAATGATGGCGAGTAGTAGTCTACTTTAGCAGGGGAACAGTACGGCCTGAGCTGGTATTGAGTCCGAGGAGGTAGCCTGAGAAGGTGCGGCCCGGGGGGCCTTAAGGAGCACCTCGAACTAGACACCCAGTGTCACGGGGCAGTTATGAGCTCCACGTGCCCTTTATCGAGCTGTTTGGCCGACAACCTGGAATTTGGATCCTCAACGGTGGCGCCGAGCTCACATTCAATAGGGTTAACTCACAATTTGCTACACAGGGAGGGGTAATGGGTAGGGATCGAAAATATGCATGGCATGTTTAGAGTTATTTAATAAATTATTTAAACTTCATGTCTCAATATGAATATTGTTTACGCCAAGAAGGTATTCGAAATACCTTTGAACCTTATACAAGCTATTTATAATATTAATGTTTTCTTATTTTGTATGAAACTATGTATATAAAATACTTTTATTAGGTTGACTTTTGACTATTTTAGTCAATTTGATATCATATGCTTATCATTTATCATATTATGACCATTCTTACAATTTACATTTATCACATACTTATTATTTTGGTTGAGCGTTTTGTCCAAATTAGGTATAATTAATTTTAGAGTTTCTTAAAATCTCATTTCAAAATAAAGTGTTTTAAGGTGACTTCATATTTTATATCAATTTCTACTGATATTGATATTTTTGTAGAATTTTTGTTGAATTTTAGTAGATGGCACTCAAGTCTCAGCTAATTAATGAAAAAGGATTTTTTTTTTTTTTTATTTACTGATGCGGGGGCGTTGCTTCTTATAAAAAAGAGCAATACTCTGGCACGTCCTTGTGTAATTTTGATTACTTTTATTGTCATTTCATTTAGTGGCCGAAAACGCTGGTCGTTTGTTTTTTTTTTTTTTTTTTTTTTTCTGTGTTTAACGTGCCTCTTGCTGGTTGGCAACTTTTTCTGCCTTAATCCAAGTATCTGCAGGTTGAAAAAAAGTGCTTTCCTTCATTGGAGATTGTTTCTCGTTTTATTGGCTTCAGCCGCGTCTATTTCACATCAAGAAACATTTTAGGCTTCCAATTCTACACCTTACATTTTGAGTTTATCAAAAAAATAATCTCATATTTTGAATGTTCTCAAAATTATACCTTTAACCTGAAATACATAATTTTTTACTAAAAAGAGTCAATGTAAAGCATTTGAAAATTAGATAAGTTTGTAATAAAGAACGAATCAAGCAAAATGTTTGAAGAAGCCAAAAAAGGCATAACAAATAGTATTTTCAAGCTTAGTAGCAAAGATAATTTGTAAATTAGTGTTTCATTACAAGTTTATCTATGAGCTACAAAGGGTGAATTCGTCAATTTAAATTCATTGCAAATCATAATTTGCATTATACACGAGCTCGTGCAATGATTCGTTTGACAAATAGAAAATTTGAGGGATGGACTAGGATACAGATTTAGAAGTAGGATAACCGCTTCTCCGTGGGGATAGCACCGTAAAGGATTCAGCTTTGTGTGACGTTTGGAAGTGCAATTGAGACTACACAATATAGACTTTCTTAATTTGTCCCAACATAACTAGATCTTACAGTACGCAAACTTGGCAAAATGATTTACGAATTCAACATGAGTATACATATAAACAAGGTACTTTTATCGCTCCCCGTACACAAAAGGGGAACATATGGTGCATTAGTATGAATATGAGATGTATAGGGGCGTACATGCATAGTAGTAATATACGTGTATTTATACACATTCCAGGAGGAAGATAATGCGAGGAAAAATTACATCATATCTACACAATTAGAAAACATATCCAGCCCTTCGGCAGCCAAAAGTCATACAAAGCATCTAAGTTCTCCAAAGACACCCATTTGGAAACCGCTCTCATCTGTGCTTGGACGAGTGGTAGGGCAGTGAGCTAACCTTTCTCCATCCTAGCCAATGCTAGACTTGTCAACGACATTAACATTGAAGCGCCGATATACTCTAGACCTATTAGTCGCCCACCACTGTTCCGCTTGTTTCTCGGTGAATCGTTTTCGACTGAGAATAATAGGATTTCAGGTACACAAGTTAGTAACCGAATTACAGTTCCCACAGAATATGCATTTATCATCACGGAGACAGTCATTTGGGTTCCTAATAGGTTATATATGATCGATCGTATAAGTGGATTCGAAATTACTTAATCAGGTAACTGTAAGGTACAAAAGAATGATGCTTTATCTCGAAAATATATTGGCTTACAATGGAGTTTTATGCCTTTGGGCTCATGGATTAAACTAGACTTCATGATTCATGCAGGTATCCTAAACAGCTATATATATATGATAGAACCAAACGATCCTAACCAAACATTCTCACTCGCAAATAATATAGGAACCTAATTTTTGAATGAAACTAGTTTTCAACTAGAGTACCTAAATGCACCTTTGAGAAAAAGGGGTGTCAAATTGAAGATGATTATAACATACCTGAAGCGGACACGTTTAAGGTATTTGAGACCTCCAGGCAAGGAAGCAAGAGTAAAATATACTCCTGCCTCGTCTTGCTCTACCCATTCATCCCCATTTGCAGTCTCGGGTTTCACTGCTCTACCCTTATTCTTAGTTGTTGCTTCTGGATGCAAGACTTCAGTATCAGTTAAAGCATTATTACCAACAGCACTCGCTACATTACAAATCATCAGGCTGTTTGTTTGAATTGATTCCAGTTCACGGCAGACCACTGGACTGTTCCTTCGATCAGTGGCTGCAGCAGATATGTCCTGAGTAGGACTGGCAGAACATAATGAGGGTGTATTGCTGCCCCTTTCTGTTCGAATAGGTACCCTTTCAGCCATGTCCTTCAACTACAATGATAAAACAACAAAGCATTAGTTATTTTTTTTTTTACTCTGAAGTTTGAGTTCATCATTGGTACTTTTCTACTTTGCAAAGTTTACAGAGTTTTATATATCTTGCATTTCTTTATTCGATTATTTGCCGACAACGTGTAAAACTCACTTGAGCAGTAAGTGACTTGATTACTTCCCTTGCTGCTTTGCATTTTGCTGTTTCTTCTGCTGCTATTGCAATAGCTTCCTTTAGCCGTTGGGTGGTTTTCCCCAGTTCAATTTCTTGAAGCTGAGATCTGGAGGTGAGATCTTCAACCTACATCATAGGTTAATTAGGACAAAAAGGACCCAGAGCACCACACAGCTAATACCGTATATTAGCAAAAACACTGTTAATGCACTCTCCTAATACTATAATCTGCATCCTAAAGGCTTGTAAATAGCATAAAAATAATAAATCTTAGAGCTACATAATCTTAACTCTCAAAGTTGAAAGCAATATAAACTTTTTTTTACAAGAAAAAGCTTCTTTTATTGGATTGGATCAATTACAAAATAAGAACAAACATGATAGAATCATTTCAATTTCGCTGTCATTAATTGAGAATCCAACACATGCTAGGCCAACCAAATTTTGCTGAAAAAATGAACTTCAAACCACCATTCTTCTGAATGGAAGTTATGTATTTATTTGAGTAATTAGGAAGATGTTACACCAATTCATCAAGAAATTTGACTAACTTCTCACTGGGACCTCTGTACTTATTTTTCTCAAGTAAGATGGCTCATTCTCTGAAGAAATGCAGCTAGTTTAGGTTGTATATCTTAAAAAAATAAAAAATAAAAAAAATAAACAATAAAAATAAAAATAAAAAATTATTGTTATGTTTCACTTCAAAAAGGAAAATCAGAATACCTGAGCTCTTAATTTAACAACTTCCTTGCTCAGACTTTCATTTGTTCTTTTTGTTTCATTCACAACTTTTGACAACCCCGACAGAGCTTGAATTGGCGTTTTGGCACGAGGTGGGCTAGATCGTCTTGATGTTGGTGATGTTGCTCTAGATACAATTCTAGATCCTGGGAGAGAAGCTGAGAAGAACTTCTTGGATGACCCAAATACAGGGTTAAATGATTTAGATCCGTCAATGGTAACGAAGTCAGAAACTTGACTTGAAATGGGAAGTACACGGTTACTGTTAAAACCCAGTTTCTTGTTTCGTTTATAAGATGCTATATCATTTTCTTTCACAAGAGATCTTGTATCCAGACTTTTGTTCTTCTCAATGAGTTCATTGACCCCCTGATTCACACTTCCTCTTCTACTAAGACCATAGTGAGATGAAGGGTTGGTTTGAGTGGGTTTTTTGAGTTTCTCGAAACAGTTATCACACACACGGTAAGGTTTGTCTGGATTTGGAGCCATGGAAGCCTTGAAAGACCTTTTACTACTACACGAATGGCATAGAACAAGTCCACAATTATAACAGTTGTGCCTTTTTCGTTTGAAATTGAATGGAAGACGGCAGCCAGAGCAACTTGAATGATTAAAATCTGAGTGCCATTTGTGAAGACAGATAGCTGCAGTAAAGTTAGCACCACAAATAATAGTTTTGACCTGTTTGTCTTTTAAAGCTTCAACCAACGTGGGAGAAGTTCTATCTTCAGTATCCCCATGGCCTAAACGGCCATTTGCACCCTTTCCCCAAGTGTAGACTTCAGTTCTTGAAGTTAAGACTGCAACATGATAAGCACCACAAGAAATTTCTTCAACAAAATTCCTTGTTAGCTTTCCCTCAACACAAATGGGAAGCTTCCCATCAGCTTGAGGATACCCTAACTGACCAAAAGCAGGGCTTCCCATTGTGTAAACATTTCCAGTAGTTGTAAGTGCAACAGTCAGACTGTGGCCACAAGCAACTTGACAAAAACTTGGCTCAAGAAGAGCAGCAACACAAGTAGGCACAAGTCTTGTTTCCTTGTCTCCATGCCCAAGTCGACCTCTATCCCCATCCCCCCATGTAAAAAGCTTACCTGAAGAACGACTACTGGAACTTGATAACCCAACCACAACTTCAACAACTGCAGCAGTGTGCCACACGCCACATGCAGCTCGCACAGTGCGGAGCCCTTTGAAGGACTCAACTTCCCTGGGAACTGAAACACTTGCCTGATCCCCATGACCTAGAGCACCAAAAGTTCCATCACCGAAAGTAAACAATTGCCCAGCGGAGGTCACAATAGCTGTATGCCATGGCCCACATGAAACTAGTGATACATGAATTCCTTCTAATATGCCATTTAACTTTTTTGGAACCCATTGCCTGACCTCATTGCCATGTCCAAGGAGCTGAGATTTGAAAGAAATATCCCCCCATGTATACATCTCACCAGAAAGTGTTACTGCACAGGAATGGTACTCCCCACATGCTACAAATTCAATATTGATATTTTTGAGACCGTCAATGAGTTTTGGATGAGAAACATCACAGTCTACACCATGTCCGAGCCTGCCACCTAATTCCTCACCCCAAGAAAATACCTCTCCCTCCTTAGTTACCAAAAGAGCATGTCGTGCACCACAAGCCATACTCTGAACATCAAGTACTACCGTGGATTCCAAGGCTTTTGGCACATGAGAATCCATCTTAACACTAGAAAAACTTCCGGTTTTATGGACACCACCGCCCAAAATGCCATCACCAATGCCTTGCCCCCAAATGAAAACGTCACCTAAAGCATCACCCCCATCATGGCCAGAACCTTGACTTGATGAGCTAACAGCGCTTGATGAACTAACTCTAAAAGCATCCACACTGGAATCCTTTAAGTGTCCAGCCACAGCATCAGAACCCCCAGATACCTTTAGAGGCACGATATGTATTGCGGCTGATAGTGCCTTCTCCAAATCAAGTTTAGGAGGATTATTACATGCAGCATTAAGAGAAGTAGCATCCACCCCATCCTGCATCATTTACACAACTATGGATTACCTGTTGACAAATAGATAATCATGGAAGGCAGAGGGAAAAAAAAAAAAAAAGGGAACACCTGTGAATTATCAGCAGTACCAAACAAAGAGGTCAATGGAGAACTCTTCCGAGTGCATGCTTTAGGACTACTTGATTCAGATGGTGCTACATCATTTCTTGAGTCAGTTCTTCCTTTTTCACGATGGAAACGTAATATTATTGCCTTTAGACCAGTGAACCATACTTCAGCTTCATCTTTATCCTTGCATATCTGGTATAATTAGAGGGCATTAGCATTTGATTTTACAAATTGAATTCTTAAAGATCTATTCAACTAGAATAGATAAAACACGGTAGAAGTTTAACAGGAGAAAACCACCAGAAAGTATAAGCTTACCAAATCTAAAGACTTCTCTCTGTATAGAATAGAAAAAGATTGATACTCCTTATCAGGTCGAGGATACCTCTGAAATGTGGGCTGAAGTATATCAACGGAATTCAGCATCAACAACAAAAATAGATAAATTTCAAAAAATAAATAAATAAGTAAGTAAATAAATACATGTATCCAACATTGAAACGTGAACCTTAGGGAACTCAGCATAATTGCAAAAGGAATCAGATTATAACCTTATTCAGCATACTTAAATGTTACATCCAAAAATAATACTAATAAATACAGACAATTGAGAGAATCTCAATATAGTCATACAATAAGTGTAGCTTTCAAGCAGACACGACAATCAGTCCACCTCTTACATCCCCAGGCACAGGCCCAAGATCCCTTTTCCCTTGATATGGTTGCATGTTCTAAAGTATTGTTGTGATTTTCTGAAGAGTGCTTTTGCCAGTCCCCCAGCTCTGTGGGTTCTTCTCTTGATGAGGAATTAGCTGCATTTAATTATGTTGTAAGTAGAGTACTGACTCTTTCATGATTTTTTTTTTTTACCGACAGGAAAGTTATGTCGTTTGGGATGTATGAATTGCAGGGTTTTGAACATGATTAGCAGGGCAGCATTCAATTACATGGTATATCTCCATATAGACGAATGCATTTAGATTGAGTTTCTAAAAATCCTAAAAATTTAATTTAGAGTGATTTTGTTATCTATTTGTGTTTGAATTCCTGGTGGCATACTCTGCACTCCAATTATTTATAGTGCTATACCTTTGAATTTGAATTTGGGGCAAATAAGTACCCATTGATGAAAAGAATCTGACCAAATGTTAGTCAAGGTAGGAATTGTTTTTAAAGACACCAATGGCCCTCCAGGACTTGTAGTAAGCATTTCTTTTACGACCTCCAAAAGAAAGTATAGGAGAGTAGTAATTGTACAAGATAGAAAAGCAGACAAATGCAATAAAAGCAGCTTGGTAAGAAAGCATCAAAACAAAACTAAAACTGAATCATCTAAACTATCGGAATAGTATGAAATGACGACTGGAGCTTTGCAATCTAAAAGTGCTACAAAGTCAAAATTTCTTAAAGCTACTGGTAAGCTTAAATGCTAATAATATCAAATGGCATCAACCAAAATCCATCTCCAACAACATTACAAGATGCCATTGAATTGCTCTCCTGATCTACTATTATGATTAATGCAGTATGCACATCGAAGGGGGTGAAGAAGATACTAAAAATAGAGAGAGAGAGAGAGAGAGAGAGATAGAAAACGAGAGAGACTTAGATAGAAAACGAGAGAGACTTACTGTGTGCTGGCCACGTATAATTCGAGATATGTGGCTTATTTTAATACACTTCTCCTCTTTCCCTGAGTACCATTGTAGAAAACATTCATCCTGAAAATAAAATTAAAAATTAAAAAAAAAAAACTCCAAATAGTTATATTCCATTCTCTTGCTCACAACCATAAAGGCAACTTTGTTAACATGGTTCATTTAGAGAAAAAAAAAAAAAAATTGCAGGTATCTAAAGGCATTAGAAAAAAAAAATGGAATAACTAGTAAGATGGAATTATGGCTTCAAAAGACCTGACGTGCATTCCTGAACAATAAACAACACCAACGCAGCAGGTCGCTTTCCATGGGGGTTGAGAAATAAAGAAGTCCCATTCAACTTATATTGGCCATCTTATTATATCTACTATGTTTGAATCCTATCATATAGAAAAAAAAAAAAAAAAATGTGCCGAAAATCGTAGTAAATTAAACACACAGCAATTTCCAAATACATTCGCCTTACATTGGACAGCCAGAAGGGACAAAACTTGGGCTTCCCTCTACGTCCATTCTTAAGCAAATTTGCACCTTTTTTTAAAGCAGTGATGGCCTGTTTACGAAGACCAACAAAGACCCATTTAGATCAACAAACAAAGTATCCAAAATGCATATTTATTTACCAGATTAATGATCCTCAATTGTACAAAAACATATGTAATTACTTTTATAACTGTAGTTATTCAGTATGAAGCAATAATATTCTTTTTTTTTTTTTTTACATGAAAAAAAAAAAAGCAGAGAATATGAAGCTATCTAAGAAATAACAAGCTCAAGCATTCTTCTTCTCTTTTTTCTCCAAAGATAAATCTTAAAAAGATATTAAAAAAAGTTTCTTAAGCAAATGAATTACCAACTCAATGTCTCTCTCCACTGGACCTGCTTTTGACTGATCCAAAATCATGTTTGTTTTTCCAGACGCAAAAACAAGAACTTCACGTTAAACCCTGAAACCTAACCTCAATTTCCTGTAAAACCTCCCATTGATCCAATTTCTTCCAAAGAATCACCGTGTAGAAGCTAAATACAAAAAAGAACATGGAAATAAGAAGCTTGGACGAAGTCGAAGTGAGCTAAGCGGCAGTGACAATGACAACAATAAAATCATGCGCAGCCGAAAGGCCTTTTTTTTTTTTTTTCCCCCTCGGATCTATTTTCTAAGATTCTCTGTTCGTTTTGTTCGAGGGCTAGTTAAGAGAGTGAGGAAAACAAAGAGAGAGAGAGAGAGAGAGAGAGAGAGAGTGGTGGGGAAAAGCGAGGGAAAAAAGCAAAAAGAATGTCGGAGGGGAGGCAGAACGTAAAGTAAAGGTGAATGGGTGTTTGAGTGTGTCTTGAGTGAGAGTGTGAGAGTGAACTGATGAGCAGTGAGTGGTGTCGTTCATATGATTCCATCAAGCCGACTGTTTATGGACGGAGTTGACTAACCACTCCTATTTTCAAATAGGAATTTGGGTCATTTAAACTAATTGAAAAAACCCGTTTGATTTTCTTCTTAAAATTTTTAAAAATATTTTTATATTTTTTTCGAGATAAAAATATTAAAAATATTTTTAAGATAACTTTTTAAAAAATTTTATTTTTCAAAGCAAAAATATTTTCACTTATTTTAAAAACAATACCAAACGGCATCTGAATGTACCCATTCTCTTTTTTTTTTTTTCGATAGATTAGATACGTTAAATGTATGATAAATACATAAACATATTTTAAAATAATGCTAGTCAAAATGCAAGCGCAGCATATTAAAAAAAAAAAAGAAAATAGGGGGAAAAAAAGAAAAAATAAAAAACAAAAGTAAAAACTGAAAAATAAAAAAAAACATTTCAAAAGAAAAAAGAAAAAACCATTTCAAAACTTAAAAGAGACAAAAACCTTAAAAAAAGATTCAAAAAAATACTGACATTTTTGAGTTTTGAGCGCCCTACGAGCACTATACAAAACTCATTCTTTCTTTAAATATATGTTAAAGATGATAAAAAAAAATTAGACATTCTAAAATATAAAAGAGATTATAAGGATAAAAAAAAGAATAAAATTTAGAGAGGGGATATAATGCTAATATAAGGAAAAAAAGGGAAAAAGAAATTGAAAAAAAAAAAAGAAAACGCAAAAGAATGGTGATAAGAAAAGAAAAAGAAAAGAGAGCGAGGATGAAGGAGCCACACTTGTCACATATAGGAAAGAAAACCCAAAATGATATTTTCATTTTTATATGTACTAGTCAAAAACACACATATAGCATACATATTATGCTTATTATATTATTAATACTATAATTATTATACTAAACACATGGATATATCTAAAGATAAAATAAAATAAGACAACTTATAAGAATGTCCCCAAATGCATTACTTTATTAAAAATGCCCTTCAACAAACTGCCTATTAAAACTGCCCATTTATTAGAAATTAGAACTTTATTAAAAGACTAAGTTATCCTTCCTCCCATTCACTCATATGAAATATCGAAATAGAACCTATCAGGTTTCGTCTCACCAGGTTCTAAAGTTAAAACCTACTAAATTCCAACATATTTTTATGAAAAAAAAAGCGCCAACCGCCTTGGGTCGATGGCACGAGTGCCTGATTGTAATCTAATAGGTTTCAAAGTGGAACCTACCAAATTCTAAAATTTTTTTAACAAAGAAGCGTCAACCTCTTTTGGTCGCCGGAGTGGATGTCGGATTGTAACCTGGTAGGTTCTACTTGAAACCTACCATATTCCAACAAATTTTCTTTGAAGCAAAGAAACGTCAACCGCCTCCTATCACTGACGCCAGGTGTTGAAGCATAATGGAACCCGCCAGTTGGAAACCACCAGATTCCGTCATGGAAACCAACAGATTCAGTCCAAAAACCCGCTAGAGTCAATCCTAAAACCCATCAGATTCCACAATAAAAAAATAAAGCAAAAAATACAACCAGCCTACAATTTATTATACAAAACAGCTAGACATATATATATATATATATATATATATATATATATAACACACCAAAACTTGAATTTCAATTAAAGAACCAAATTACATTTTCATCTCCAAAATAGGTGTGGCATTGGCACAAGCAAAATCAACCTCCAATATCTATCACAAGATCAAAAAGATATAAATTAGCAAATATGTATAACAACAATAAAATAATAATAATAAGCCACAAACATATTGAGGAAATCAAAGTATTTTCAAAAAAATTTTAAAATCAGTAGCAGTGGAAATCATTGAGAATATCTCTCTCTCTCTCTTTTTTCTCCCCCTAAACTGGACTTTCATTAAACAAACAAAGGAAAACACAAGGCTACAAGAAAACAAAGACATGGAAAAAGACAAAGCAAGCAAGAGCACAAGAAAGAAACAAAAGGAAACTCGACACAACAACAACAAAGGACAAAGGGTCCATTTACTAAATGAATTCGAATTAGTGATTTGATTTAAGCTATGTGATTTAAATTAGAATTTTAGTTAGTAATTTAAATTGTTATCCGAATTGACATTTAGAAGTGCATTTAAGTTTTGATCTAAGTATAGAATAAAATTAAAATTTATATTTGAAGAGGTAGTGAAAAATATTTTTGATTTATTAACAAATTTATTAAAATCTTAATGTTAATGGTCCTAAAAAAATATACAATATAGATCTTAATTTATTCCTCTCTTTACTAGAAACACAATGAAAAAAGAATCATCTCATTTGGAGATCAAATGAAGAAATTATGATTTTTTTTATCAAATATATGAGAGAGAATTCAACTTTTGGGTCCGTTTGGTAAAGAGATTCAAATTAGAGATTTGATTTGAGTTAGTGTGATTTGAATTAGGATTTGAGTTAATGATTTGAATTATTATCCGAATTTACGTTTGGATGTGCATTTAAGTTTTAATTTGAGTATAGAATAAAATTAGAATTTGTGTTTGGAGAAGTAGTGAAAGTAGTTTTTGATTTATTAACAAATCTAATAAAATCTTAATGATAA
>CAMOHE010026771.1:0-50012 GCA_946598075.1 Artocarpus hirsutus
GTAGGGTTTACTGAACTAGTTTAGCAAATGGGTCAATGGAAGGAAGGAAGGGATAAGGAACCAATGAAAAGATTTTGGGACCTATGGTTGTCTGATTTGAGAGAAACGTGGAGGGAATATAGATTAGATGAGAAAATCAATACTATTATAGCATTTCTTCCAATTTTTCTTATCTAGGTTTTTTTTCTTTTTCTTTTTTTTTTTTGTGCTTCCTATTTCTCCTCCCTTACCGATTGGCTAAAGTAATACAAGCATTTTTTTTGGGTTAAAAGGTTAAAGATAAAATTGTCTTTTAAAACAATGGTCGTTTTGCAATTCTTAATTGGTGAGGTTGTAAAATTTATTCCCTAAACTTCTAGGGTTTGTTTGGTTTGAGTTTTATAAATGGTGTTTTCATAATATTGGTGTGAGAAGCTGTCAAAATATATTGGCTTGAGAAAATTTGGTTATGAAATTGTATTTTTGATTCACGTATTTTTTTGTTTCTAAAATCTTGTTTGGTAATGTTGCTTTTTGAGTCTTTCATTTAGGGTATTCTCATAAATGTCATTTTTTAAGACTTGATGTTTGTTTATACCACAAATAGGATATGTTTCATGTTCCATCGAGATATTTTATATCACGTTGGGATGTTTTTCATCTCCCATTAGGATATTTTGTGTCCTATCTAAATATCTTTCATGTTCTATCGGAATATGTTTCGTGTACATGGTTGGACATTTTTTGTGTCCTAAAAGGATTTTTTTCTCCTCTTTCTCTTTCTCTCTCTTCGCCATCGTTGGCTCTCCTCTTGTTTACTGGCGACGTCGTTGAACGTCATCGACACCAGTGATATCGTTGGAGACCATAAATACCATCCAAACCAAAAAAAAAAAAAAAAGCTAACAAAACACAACAACTACGACAGATTTGACACGAACTTTAATGGCACGATCTTTATTGATGAGAGTGATGAACAAATGCATGGAAGGTCAGATTTACTCCATCGTTAGTGTCGTGGCTCCACCAAGATCTAGAAATTGGATAGAGGAAAGAGAGACCACTAGCACCGCAAACCAGATCCGAGTAGCCATGCTATTTCCCTGACCAAATTGGGAGCAACCTTGATCAGAGCTACATGATTCATGATGTCGTCTTTTCTAGCGCGAGCCACTTGCAATGGGCGACGGAGTGACGATAGGGACGGATCTTGTCCTATGGACGACATGCAAAGGGCGACGACAATGACGACAGGTCCATCATAAAATTCTATCGTGGATTGAAAGAGAGGAAGAGAAACCAGATATCAACGATGATCTGCTCCACGAGATGGCAACGAGGGACACTATGGCTGGGACAACGATGAGAGCGAGGGAGGGATGAAAGAGAGAGACAAGCGGGGGGAAAGGGAGGGAGAGAGAGTGTAACAACCTGATTTTTTAATGCACTGAAAATGCATTAAATTGAGGATTAAATTAAGGAGAAAAACGTGATTTGAGGAAAAAATACTGCATAATAACATGAAAATTATATGGTATTGGAATAATTCAGTGTAAGAAAAATACACTGATGAAATTATACAGTATAAAAATTACACTGCAAAAGCAATGCAGTGTAAGAATTAGACTGTTGTAAAGTCACACAGTACAAAATTGGACTGTGTAAAAAGTGTTGATCACACTTTTTAATATAAAAGCAAAAAGAGAAAAAAAAAGAAAAAAAAGGAAATTCAGATAAATCTCGACACTTTCTCTCTCCTCATTTTTTTCTCTCTCTACTTTCTCTCTCCTCAAAAGTGAATTTGAGATTTTGAGCTCCGTTTTCGACACCTCCCACACCGTTGGAAAGATCTCGACGAGCTGAGCTCAACGGTGTGCCGAACAGCCCAAAAGGCCACCAGAGGAGGGCTCATACGCTGCCCAAAGTGGCGGTGAGACCTAAAATTTTTTTAGTTGATTTCTTTGTCGTCCAACCACCAATCGAGGTGATTTGGTCTCTATGGACTCAGGGTGATGAGAGGAACAAGAAGGTACCAAGTTCCCAGCTTAATTTCAGCTGGAAGGGCTTCGACGAAGCCGCCCTAGCTCCGCCATGGCACCACCGTGGGAACCGCTGTTCCCGGTGGCGGTGAGGCACACTGCCGGTGCCAAAAGCTTCAAAGGGAGACGGCCATCAAAACCCCTCACCCAATTGCCCAGTGGCACAGCCCCTTGCCGAAGATCGACTACCGCCCGCCACTGCCACCGTGGATGGGTTCGGGTTTGTCGTTTCAGCCCGAATTGAGCCCAATTGAGGGCACGAACACCCTCAGAGGGTTGAGAGGGGGAGATTTGACTCCTCAATTGCATGAAACCACCGTCGGAGGAGCTCGGTCGACGTCCGCCACCTAGCGCCGTCGTGGGAGCCTCGGGACCGCCGTTTCAGGCGGTGTTGAGCAACCCCACCATGGGGGAATTTCTCAGAGAGCCACGGGGAACGATTCCCCTAGCTCAATTTCACGGTACCTTCACTGGAATACCGTGATCGGGACTACCAGTTTTGGGCCGAGGAACCCGTGCCTGATTTGCATGGTTAGAGGCTGAATTTCATGAAATTGAACCCACCAATGGACTCAGGAGGGTCGATTTAGGGGGGTAGGCTTAAGCCCAGCTGCCAATAGAGCCACGTGACGATGGTCAACCGCCGGTCAACGGCAGTCAACGGTCGGTCAAGACTCGTTTTGGGATTTTACGATCCGGACCTCCGATTGACGATCCAAGACCGTCTCCCAACTCATTTCGATGCTCTGAACGCAACGGTGACCTCTGTTTGAGCTAATTCCACTCCGATGAAAATCATTTGGTATCGACTGTACGCGAATCGAGGCGATTCAAACAGCAGTATCGAAGTCCAGAATGACATGTTAAAGAATGTATGATCTCTAGGAAGCATTCCTAGCCATGTATGGTAGCTCGAGGAGCACTGCAGAGGATGCTTCACATACTGTGGATACAGCGAGGTACAACCGGACCCGTGTAGCTCAGAGTCCAAGTAAGTGGCAATCATGCCTACAGTATGTACTGTATTGAAATGCATTGTGATAGATGCTAAGTTTTGAGGACTTAAAGTTCAGTTAAGAAAAGAATGAAGGAAAATGACACGAAGGGCAAAATGGTCATTTTATAAAAAAATGACCAAAACGGACCCGAAACGCCCGATGTCGGGAAACGTTTCTTAGTGATGATTTTTTCATATTATGTATGTAAGAGAATGTTAAGTTACGTAATGAGAGTTGTTAAGTTACGAAAATAGACGAAAAACCCGCTAAGGGCAAAATCGTTATTTTTACGAAAATGGCTAGAATGGAGCCAGACACTCCAATTTAGCATAACGTTATTAGACAAAAAATGTTCCGTAATACGTTGAGTAATGTGACCCTCATGTGTGACGAGAGTTTTAATAAGGATGTTTAAGTAAACGTGAGGTAACCCAGTGGGTTACAAAATTAAGGAAAGGGTAAACCGACAGTTTACCGAATTATGAAAAAGGGGATGAATGTTTAATGTTTACGTTTTATTATAAATCGAGTGGATTGATAAATAGAAAGATTATTAATAAGTCGATTGTCGTATGATCAGGACACAGGAGCCGACTAATGAAAGGAGAAAGGAATGAGAAAGGAACGAGACAGGAAAGGAATAGTGTACGCTAAGCATAGTATGGGTAAGTTTCAGACTTCACCTACAGCATGAAGTAAATGATTTTTAAATCTTTTGTTATACGTTATAAATGAGCTTGCAAGTATTATGCAAGTTGTTTCTAAAGTATGTTTGCATTTATTATGCAAAAGTTTTAAAGATTCAAAAAAAGGTTTGTAATGAATTTGCAACTGTTACGATGAAAGCCTATTTGCATCTTGATATACATAAGGCCTTAAATGTTCAAGTTATGATTTAAAAGTATTTAAAGTATGTTTTGCATTTTGACAATGCATAATATTTTATAATTAAAGTTATAAGCTTTATGATGCATTGTTATGCATTCAGTTAGGTTTTGATATAAAAGTTATGATTTGCAAAATGTGATTGCATTACATGTTGCATATGTCATGCAATAAATGTTAGAGTATATGTTATGATTTGCAAAATGTGATTGCATTACATGATGCATTTGATATGTAATACGTTGCATTCGTTATGCAATAGATTTCACGGTACAAGTTATGAATTGCAAGTGTGTTTGCATATGATGTGACTGCATTTGACATGCTCACAAAAGATAATAAGAAGGTAAAGTGAGGATAAAAAGAAAAGTGTCGTACCAGCCTCTGTGTTATGAGGTAATGGACATAAAGTTAAAGTTAACCTCTAAGATGTGAGGTACTTGACCACGTGATCGATGGTCTCAAGTCTTCCGCAAGGGAAGCATCGTGTATATGATCTCATGATTAATGAGATGGTACGAACACTAAAGTAAGTAAGGAAAGTGAATGAAAGATAAGGAAAGATAAGGACAGTGAAGAAACGAGAATAGTAAGTTACAGTAAGAAAAGAGTGTTCATAAAATGCTCATAATTGAAGACACATAATTGAGCATAATTGGAATCATGCATTATGAGTTTGCTTGTATTCCTTATTATAAAGTTTTACGTTAAATGTTTATGGAAAATATATTGTGAATATTTATGATAAATGTTTATGAAAACATTTGTATGTTATGAAAAACATTCTAAGGAATGTTTTATGATAAATGTTTATGGAAAACATTTTAATGTTTTTAAGAAAAGGTTTATATATGATGCTTTAAGAAAAGCATTCTGAGAATTGTTGTATGTTAAATGTTTTATGGAAACGTTTATGAGAAACGTTTTAGAAACGTTTTATGAAAAGTGTTTATGAAAACGTTTATGAGGAACGTTTTAGAAATATTTTATGAAAAATGTTTATGAAGTACGTTTATGAAGAATGTTTCAAGAGGAAAGTTTTTATGAGAAAAGTTTTAAAGTATGTTTAAACGCTTTGTGAGTTTATGTTAAAACTTACTGAGTGCAAGCTTATAAAAAGTTGTTCATGCTGTAGGTAGCTATATGGGTGGCCAGTAGGACCCGTTAGAGGAGCTGAGTGCTGCGAAGGGCAGATGCGAGATGTGGGAATAGATACCACTACAGTTTGCTTCCGCTACGCAAAGAAAAAGGTTTTACACTATTTAATGTAGTGTTTCCAAGGTTTTTAAGGAAATAAGAGTTTTTAAGAAATGTTTTCAAAGGTTTTACGATACATTGTACTAAATATATTATACAATTATGAAATGATGTTTTAAGTTATGTTTTAGTAAATGTTTCTTATTCAGTTTTAAGAAACAGTTTAAAATGATTTTAAAGACAAAGGTTGAGCGAAGTCTCAACAGGAATGGCGACAAAGGTCGCAACAGTTTTAAATGTTTAAAGAAATTTTTTTTGTAATTCAGTATTTTCTTACTAAGTAAATAAGATTACTGTACAAGTAACGAGGTTTATGAAAGTTTAGTGACGCCCGAAAAGGCGGGTCGTCACAAAGAGAGAGAGAAAAAAAAAGAGGGGAAAAATAAATGTGAGAGGGAGGGAGAAAAATAAATGATGATTTTTTCTTTTTGAAGGAGACTAAAATTTGTGGCTATATTTTTCTAAGTTTTACAATTTGTGGCATAAAAAATTGATCAGTTAAAAAGATGGCATATTGTGTATTTTATAAGTTAGGCCAAGCCCATTATTCCTTTTAGGGCATCACTTGAGTTCTATCGCTAGATTTCATCATCACCTAACATAGCGTGATGACCTAACATTCATGCTGTCAACTTACATAACTTAATTTAAAACTTAGATTTAATTATCTTAAATATAGTTTAAATTACCAAAAAACATGATGAACTTTTGCTAAGCAAGTACAAACATTTGTTCTCACAAAAAAAATTCTTAAAAAACAACACATGATGAACTAGTTTCTTACTAAAATTCACTAAAGCACGAACGAACATGATAAGCTTTCGCTCACTAAGTACAAACATTTATTCTCATAAAACAATTTTTAAACAACAATGCATGACAAATTATGTGTATACCAAGCATGCTTCCTTATGAAAACATTTTGTTCATGTGGGCCCTATGTGTACAACTAGATTTATGCAACTAATGGGCAGTTTGAGTAATGATGACGTCGTAAAAGTGTACATTTTTAAGGATAAAATCATTTATTTATGCTTCTATTTTTGGTTTAAACTCATTAATTAAAGCATTTTTGTGTTAAGCAGTGTTTTTGTGTGTTATTGTGAACAAAATGTTTAAATATATATTTTTAGTGTATTTTTATATTTAATTATATTTTTAGTAATTTTTAGAAGTATTTTTATGTCTTAAATATTTTATATGTGTGGAAACACTGCAAGTTGATATAAGTAATATTTGTATTTTTGTGGGTGTTAATTGTTTTAGTTTTATTTTATTTTTATAGTATTTATAAATATCTACCAATTTTTGGTAATTTTTAATTTGTAAAATAATTAGGGTCTGTTTGGTAAATGAATTTAAATTAGTGATTTGATTTGAGTTATGTGATTTGAATTAGGATTTGAGGTAGTAATTTAAATTGTTATCCGAATTGACGTTTGGATATGCATTTAGGTTTTAATCTGATTATGGAATAAAATTAGAATTTGTGTTTGAGGAGGCAATGAAAATAGTTTTTGATTTATTAACAAATATAATAAAATCTTAATGTTAATAATCTTAAAAAATATACAATATAGATCTTAATTTATTCTTCTTTTTACTAAAAACACAATAAAAACAGAATCATCTCATTTGGATATCAAATGAAGAAGTTATGATTCTTTTTCTCAAATATAGGAAAGAGAATTTAAGCTTTTACTATAGCAAAAATATTCGAGTATCAAAAGTTTAAGAGGAAGTCATAACTCCGAAAACTTAGATTCTTGATACTTAAAAAATTCAAATTTTAGGAGAAACAAACATGTATTTAAAGGATTTTTGGTGTTTAAATCTAAATTTGAGTCTATTGAGTCTAAAAAATATACAAAATAAATGGGCCCTTAGTTTCTCTGGGTTTATGTGCAAGGTTATTTGAAAACTGGGGTCAAAATATAATTAAATTTTGCACCTGCGCTTGCATCAGCAGTTAAAAAAAAAAGAAAAAGAAAAAGGAAGTCAGAAAACGTGGGGAAAAGAAAAGAAATATATCCGAACTTCAATTATGGGCCCCACTGTTGTCTACAAAATTATAAGCAAGTTTTGTTTGCCCACGTGCGCGCACACACTAGCCGGAAGCCCACTTGTCAGCAAATCGTACGAGCCCCGTTAACCTATTCCAGTTAAGCATTTAAAAGCCTCTTGTTTCCAGCAGCAGATTTGGTTTTATGCACATCTTAAGGCCCAGATTCATCCGTTTGGGTCCTCCCTTCATCCGCATCACACCGGATTATTGTGATATGCACGATGGCTGATTTGCAGCATCTCAACTGTGAACAAAAATTAAATAATCCAGCCAAGGTTTCTTATCCGTCCAGACTCCTTTTTTCTTTCCTCGTTGACAATATTTCTTCTCAATTTTAAAAGCATTCGCAAGGCTTTGCCTATAAAAGGCAATCTTGTTTGCTCAAAGCATTCTCTGAATGCTCAGCCTTGGAAGATATTCTATGACCAGCCTAAGATTTTCTACAGAAGTTCGGGTCCTTCTTACGGCCATGTGCTACATTATGTGTACTAAATATTTATATTGATAAAATTGTGTGTTAGAAAGTTTATTTCCGAAAATGTTTTTAATTTTGACTTGTTATGATGAAAAGGTAAAACTATAAAATTAACTAATTTAATTTTAACTCTCCCAGTGAAAATAATGTCAAAATTATTTTAAAATACTGTTAATATTTATCTTAATTATTTTTCTTGTTAAATGATGAATTTGATTTACCGTTGGCATAAGATGGCACAGTAAATGTTTAGGATTTGTTAATAAGTAAAAATGTTAAGATAAATATAAGCCCAAATTATTTGTAATAACGAGTTTTTGTTGCATTGTCAACATGAACTGGCACAACATTTGTTTGGTAATTCTTAATTTATTGTAAAAAAGGATGATAGGGTGTATTATTAGACCTAAAATCTGTAATCGGAACTAAACAGGTATTTACAAATAAAAAGGATGAGTAATGTGTTGTTGTGCGAAACAAGGCTCGATTAATGACTCAAGGTTTCAATCTAGAAGAAGGAATTGATTATGAAGAAAACTTTGCATCGGTAGCTTGTCTAGAATCCATAAGAGTCTTACTTGCTTTTGCTTGCTATAAAGGGTTTACTCTTTATCAAATGGATGTCAAAAGTGCATTCTTAAATGGATATATTTTAAAAGAAGTTTATATTGCTCAACTACTCGGGTTTGAAAATCATAAGTAACTGAATCATGTCTATAAATTAAAAAAAGCTTTATATGTTTTAAAACAAGCTCTTAGAGCTTGGTATGATAGGCTTAGCCAATTTTTAATCAAAAATGACTTTTGTGTTGGAAAAGCATATATTACTCTTGTCAGTAAAACAAAGGGTGAAGACTTAGTTATAGTTCAAATCTATGTGGATGATATTATTTTTGGTGTTACTAACGTTGCTTATAATGAAGAAGAGCTGGCAAACATAAAAGAAGGCCATGATGAAGAAGCAGAAATTGCACTTCACTGGTTGTATGAGAATCAACAACAGATGAAGGCGAATCAAGAAAACATGAGTCAAGACATTGATTATCAAGAAGAACACTTCGAAGCTGGGCAACAACATATACTACAGCTTTTTTGCAAAATGCAGTTCAACAGTGACCCTTCTAGTCACTCATGATTTATTTGTCTCTACATACTTTATGTTTTTATATTTTTATGTTTTGTGACATGTTCTTGAGATTGATATATTTTTGGTTTTATAATAAATTTGAGATTGACTTGAATTTCTAGTTTGTTATGCTATGAATCAATGATTTTTATTGATGACAAAAAAGGGATGAAGTAGTTTTGTTGTGATTGCTTGAGGAGTAAAGGCTGTGGTACTTGTGTTTATATTATGTTTGGCAATTTGTGATAATGTTTTGTCAATTTGGGCGATGAATGTTTTGTGCATAATTTTGACAAATTTTAGTTTGATGCAAAATGCAAAGAAATATATATGATAGGGGGAGTGATTCTTTTAGGGGGAGTAAACATCACTTCTCAAACTACGTTTTTAAACCTATGCACGTAATAAGGGGGACCATTTGCTCTTATATTTTCTTTATATTTTAAGCTAATAAAAAATTGTTTTGCCATCATAAAAAGGTTTCAAAATGCTATTTTAAACTAGTTTTGATGATTATAACACAATTTTTGTTCATATATATCATGCAAATTTGGCTAACAAATTTCTTGAGTTTTGCAAACTTTGAAAACTAAGCAAAATTACATGAAGCAAATTTAAGAACAATCAAGCCTTAAAGCAATATGGAAAGGACTCATGACGAAGACTTGAAGATCACAAAGTTTTTAAATTTTCTTAGTCTTCATGTAAGTGAGCGATATCTCACAAATATATAGTTTATACAAGCTCATAGCGCGCACACACACTTGCATTCACAATGGTGTTTTAAATATTGCATTTGTTTTTTAAAACCTAAAATTGTTTTTATGGTTGGATCATGTTCAAAATACAAACTAAAATCACTCGAACAAAGTTTCATAAAAACTGCATTTTGAAACATGTCTTATGAGATTTTGATCAACAAGATCGCCTTGCTGACCATTCAGGTTCAGCCAACCGGAAGCCCTGCTTTGGTCAGTTGAAGAAATGGCTTAGAGGTAGAATTTAATTCTAGCCTCGGACAGCCTGCCGGACTCACAGGTTTGGCCTACCGAAGATGCTACATCGGCCTATCGTTATATGCCTTAGAGGCAGGTTCCAAACCATGACTTAGGCAGCCTGCCGGTGGCCCTACATCAACCTGCTCTGGTAGTAATTCCTAACCGGCCTACCAAAGGCCCTGTATCGGCCTACTGATAAGATGCTATAGAGGCAGTATTAAGACCAGCCTCGGGTGGCCTATCGAATATTCAAGTTCGGCCTACCAGTGGTCCCATTTTGGTTTGCCGATCTACCCAAGCGGCCTGCCGATCTGATGACTGTTTAGAGTTTAGTTCTAGTAATTTTGAATTCTGATTGCCGAACCTAGGTTTTGGCCTATCTATTTGTCTATAGTGGCTAGTTTTTTTATTGTTAAAACTCCATTTGCAAGGGCTTTTTTGACCCAAAATTGATATTTTAGGCCATAATTGAGTATTTGGAGGCTATATATACACCTCCATTCATTATGCTACGGTTAAGATGATTATTGAAAGATCTCCTACATTGTTTTAAAGCATTCATACTTATTACACACACTCTTGGGCTTACATTTTCTATATACTTTCTTGGGAGTAACTCACACCCTCCTTTGAGCCTTACATTGTATACATTTATTTTTCGAGAGTTTATATTGTGAGTGAACCAAACTTTGTAAATCATACCCTTTGAGCACTAGGTTTCTAAGCCTTATAATGTGGGGTTGTTGGTTAGTCCATCTTCCTACAAAATTAACGATTGTAAGAGGTTGTGGTGAGTTTCAGGTAGACCAAGTCACCGTTATTGTACAAGGAGTGATTGTGTCGAAAAGATGGTTGTTATAGTATAAGAGGTCGATTAAAGATTTGCTTGGCGACAATGGACGTGGGCATATTGTCAAACCACTACAAATATTGTTTCTATTCCTCTTCTTTTAACTCTTTACTTTGACGCATTTATAGTTGTCTATTTTATTTCTCTTTATAATTTATGTGTTTATAGCTTGAGCAAATTTTATCTAGAATTTTCTAAGAATTGTAAACAAGTTTTTAAAAACCTAATTCATCTTTTCTTGGGTAGCTATTCTTGGTCTAATAGTGACCTAGTAGGTTCTAAAGTTAGAACCTATCATATTCCAACACATTTTTTCTGAAACAAAGAAGCACCAACCACCTCCTATCGTCGAGGCAGGGTACGATGTTATAACCCTTTGAAACCTACCAGATTTTAATATATTTTCTTTGAAATAGAGCAGCGCCAACTGCTTTTGGATGCCAGCATAAGGTGTTAGATTATAACTTGATAGATTTCAAAGTTGGAACCTACCAGATTCAAACATATTTTCTTTGAAACAAAGAAATAGTAATTGCCTATGGTCACTGACACAAGATGCTAGCTTGTAACTTGGTAGGTTTCAAAATTAAAACCTACTAGATTCTACCGCAAGACCTTGACAACCGTTTCAGCAAAAAAAAAAAAAAAATCCAAATCTATAAACTAACCAAACTACATTCAAGCAAAAAATTTAGATCTGTAATCAATTAGCAATATAAAACAACAAAATCTCAACAAAAAATTCATAGCCAAACCCAAAATGCAAATCACATACTAAACATCATTGAAACACAAACTGGGATTCAAACTAAAATCCAAATACAAACCACAAAAATCATTGAAACATAAACTAAGATGCAAAGATCAACAAATTAAAGCTCAGCAAATCAATGAAGTTAACAAAAAAATTAAAAGCTCATAACAGTGCTACCATTGGGGCTCCTGTAGATCGCGGCGAGCTTTGTTTGTGTGTTGAGTTTGTCCAAAACCAAATATAGATCATTCCAAAAACAATGAAAAAGATGAAAGAGAAGATCTACAAGCGAAACCCTCCAATTCCTTCCCTTTTGAATCAAGATTCAATTTCAATTCCTCTTTTCATATTTTTACATTTTTCACTCGTTAAATGACACAAGATTGCTTGTTTACACTAAAAAGAACACGAAATCTGGTAACATAGTTAGAGAGAGAAAGAATACCCAACGACAAGGCGGCAACCATCCTGGTAGCACTGCAATTGACGATTGGTACAAGAGACTAACTCTAAGTTTGACATTGTCTCTCTCTTCACAATATCCTTCAATTCTCGACTCCTTGTTTCGATTTCAATCTCTCTCTTTATGTCTTTGATTTCTCAAGAGCTACAACAACATTGAAATCGAGGGAAAAGCACAAGGAGAATGTCGAACAGTGATCTTAACCATATTGGTGGATTGAAAATCAAAATCGACGAAGAAATTTGGAGAATCAAAGGTGGCTTTTATTTTTTATTTTTATATTTACGTGCGTGTGAAATATGAATATAAATATAAAGTTCTAAAACCAACCAATAATTCTCAAGAGGAGATGCATTAAGCGTAATTTTAAATATGGGGGAAATTTTAGGGAAAGGAAAGAGAGAGAGTTTATGATTTTAGGGTTTTAGATCTAATTTTTGAATTAGATACAAAAGCGTAAATTAATAAAAAATAAGTTTTAAAGAGGCAGTTTTGAAAAGTAAAAAAGAGAAAGGCAATATTGTTAAGTAGAGGTCATTATGGGCATTCTTTGTAAATTTTTCTTTAATAAATAACACATAATATTTAAAGATAAGCTGATGGGTGCAAATTTTGTCCAAATTAAAATAATTGTGTTCCATTTAAATTGATAATAAAATATTTAAGGATATATGGGTAAATGACCTCCTTAAAATTTACATTTCAAAAGTATTTCTATCTAAATTAAGCGAATGTTGTTTATTAGTGATAAATTTAAGTTTTTCATATAAATTCGTCGCGTTTATCATTGATAAATGGCCATACGCCTAATTTAAAAAAATTATAGTCATTTATTTTAAAGAGGTTACTAAAAAGTGATATTTATGTTTTATGCCACGCTTTTTTAGTGTGGATTGATTTGTGCCACATTTAAGAAAATTATCTAATTAAATGCTATAAATAAAAATGACAATTAAATTACAAAGACTAATATACTCTTAGTAGCAATTAAAAGCTATTTTATTTTTATAAAATCGAATGTGAGCTCTGAGAATATATTTGGTTTATAAATTATAGTATAATGATACAAAGTGACATCTTTTACAATTATTTTTTTAGCAACATCAATCAATGCAAACCCTATTTTGGTAGCATATGTCATTAGATATATAAAAAAAGTGTGAATACGGAATGCAATATTCCTTTTGTAGTCGTCCAAAGTGCACCCTCTTGGTGGTTTGGACCTTTTTTTTTAATTTTGTACTTTTTTCTTTCTTAATTTTTCTTATTATTTATCCTTTTTCTTTCTTTTGCTTTATTTTTATTCTTTGATTTCATTTGCCCACTTAAGTGTTTGGCACATTGGTTCAAACATTGTAATATATAAGAGTTTTTTAAATGATGTAAAAGTTTTTAATATTATAGTTGATTTTTATTTTACACTATAATATGTGAGAGTTTTAGATTATTTTTGGTTCGAATCAATTTTGAACTAATCTACCAAATAACTTTGGATGTCTTTAAAACCACTTAAATCTCTCTTTCTTTTCTTTTCTTTTTTTATAGTCCAGTACTTTCATGCTTTACTCTTTTTTTTTTTCCTTTCTTTTTTAGCTCTAGTTTTCTAGCATTGTATTATATAAATAAGGATGACAATAGAACATGACGAGGCAAGTATGCTTATCTCATCTTTATATTCTACTCTCTTTTTGTCTTTTATTGAAGAGCTATTTTCATACCTTACCTATTTACCCATTAAAAGCAAAAAAAATATCATTATTAAAGCTCAAAGCAAATTCTATCATGTTAATCGTAAAATTTAGTAACAGTCACTAACGACTTTTAAAAACTGAAACCAAAATCCAAACTCCAACAATTAAAAAAAGTACGTAAGGCAAACCAAACATTAAAACACAAAAAACATTTTTTTTTATTAAATGTACGATGGTATCCTATCTTTAAGTTGAAAGTTACAATTAATAAAAATATATATATTAGGATCAAAGATGGTTTAATATAGGGTGCCTAACCTTTTTTTTTTTTTTTTAATTTCAACGGTTTTACCTTTTTTTCTTTTTTAATAATTTATTTTTCTTTTTTATTTTTTATTTTTGGCTCATTTTATTTACTGTAGTGTCTTTACGTTCAACTTTCTCCTACCTTTTCCTATTTTGTTCCTCTTTTATTTTCTCTCTATTTTAGATTTTTTATTTTTTTTAATGAAATTCTTAAAACTCCAATTTCATCTTTCTTGCTGGAATATTTTTTTTGTTTGTAATCAATTTTGATTTCTATTGTGGTTAGTTTCTTTTCATTCTTTTCATGTTCAAATTTGTGTCCGTGACTTAGGCTTATCTAAAATAAAGAGCTAAATAAAAAACTTACTTGGCTAATTAAATATTCAATATTACTTTTTAATTAATAAACTGACTTTTAAGAGAAAATCTAATACAAATGGCATGTGGGGTCTTAAAAGATAAAATAATAGAATAATAAAAAAAGTTTTGAAAAAAATAGAAAGAAAAATATATTTAAAATATATTATAAAAAATTGTGTGATATTCCAAATATTTTTTTTCCTTTTTAAGTTATATTTTTTTCTATTGGTTTCTTTTACTTATTTATCTTTTATAAGATCCTAACCTATTATATTTTACTTCTATTAAAACTTGTGTATTTCAAGAATCATAAGTAATTAGACCTAAAAAAATAAACGTTGATGATAAAATAAAACAAATACATTTTTTTTATTTGTGCAAATAACCATTTTTCTTCGCAATATTCGACGTATTTTATATATTAATACTTTTTAGTCATTGTCAACGTTACACTAAAGACATTTACTACTTATTACGTGTAACGTAACTAGTATTATATATATGGAACTACACCTAACGCAGTTTCCCAACCATTTCCCAGCTTAAACTTGCGTCTCCTCTCTCTCTTTCAAACTTGGAAAACTCCGATGCCAAGCGCCGGCTACGCAACTTTTTAAAGGCTGCCTCTTTGACTTTTCATTCATCGTAAAGATTTGAGTTTACGAAGGTAATGCGTTGGAACGCGAAAGATTGAGTTTGTATTTTTCTCTTTTGAAAAGAAGATTTAAGACCTGAATTTTGAAGTGGGTCAATATGAATTCTTGATAAGTTGTTAACCGGGAACATATTTAAATCTTAGAGTGATCGAAACTTGAATGCATGGTTTTTAATTGTCCCCCCCCAAAAAAAAAAAACCCACAAAATTGCCCCAAAATCTCTATCGTATGTTTTGACTGTGACACCTAGTTTTGTTAGGATTAATGCCAATAAATGTGAGTTTCTTGATGCCCATATGTTTTCATGTTGGCAGTAGCTATATGTCTATGGAGATTGTTGTAAAAGTGATGATCATGGGAAATAGATGTTCCATGCATAATGGCGTTTACATAATTTGAAAATATATTTTGATTGATGTGAACTTGCTCTCACTCGCATTGCAGTAGGGTTAGGAGATGATTTTCTATCTTTTGATGTGTAAAGAACAAAAAATCTTGGATAGGTGTTGGTTGTCAATTAATGGGTATTTGTGATGGTCAATTTGGTGTTTTAGATTTCTAGTAACAAGTTTTTTTTAATTCCCCATGCTAGCATTATTTTCTTTATTTGAGGATATAGTTTGTTTGACAAGAACGTTTGGGGGAGATTTTAGTCAGCCAACAACTGTCAAGTGAGATCTTTTATTGTAGCTTGGCTTAGGAATGGATAAAAGATTAATGGTGGTTATTACTATTATGCATTCTTACGATTTTAGGATCCGAGTGGTGAAGCATGTAGTTTGCTGCAAATGGTCTTAACCTTCAATTATAAGGTCACCAATTTGTAACTATGACTACGGATTTCCAAAGAATGTAGGGTTTGACAAAGACTTACGTTTTGAACTTGAGTTCATTAAGTGGTTTCACGTGGTTTTATCAACAGTAAAGAATTTTCCTTTGTTTGAAGGACTATATTATGGAAAGAAATCCTTTGGGAAGAATGATTTCCATAAAAAAAAATGTAGCTAGGTAATTGGTGAGATAACTCAAAGCTTTTGATATCTTATGATGCAAGAGCGAAGTGAGAGATTGGTTTTAGATTGCCTTGTTTTCCTTCCTCTTTTATTTGTTGAAAAAAGAGGAAGATTATGAGGGTAGAGGGTGGCATATCTAGATAAACTTAGGAAGGAAAGACAGCTTGCAAGACTTAGATCTCTCACAAAGTGGATTACCCTTGTACCCTACCCGTCGAGGTGGGATTGACTTGACGCAAAATTTGTGATAGTTGTCATATTATAGTAAATAGCAATATCAAGATTTTGAGGATTGGCGGCAGAAAATATTTTTATTTCCTTGTTGCTTTATCTCTTAAGTCATGAATTGTTATATCTTGCATGCATGTTGATGTTTTCTTTTCTTTAAATTGTTCTATGCCATTTTTCAATTGACATTTTTTCTCAAACGTGTGCGTGATTAATTTCTTTTATAGCACTCAGGATGACATTAATAGATGTCGTGGACTTATCTAGTGATGATGAACTTGAAGAGTTGATTGTAAAAGATGTTAAGTTAGAGCCAGATTTCATTGGGAGTATGACACAACAAAAGGCGAGTTGTAAGGTCCAACTAGCAAAGAATCAAATTTTCAAAACTATATCTACAAGACGGGATGATCAAGAAAATAGGAGCACAAATGCTTCAAGTACTGGTCAAAGTAACTCCTGCATATTGGATCAAGGGCAATCTCCAATGGATGACATGAGCTTTTCTTCGACAGACATTTCTCCGGCTCCACTTTGGCGGCAGTTTTGGAAAGCTGGGAACTACGATAACGGTTTTGGTTCTAAAGTCGCACATCAAAGTATTCCTCTATTTACTTTTAAATTTTTCTAGGACGAAACGCATTATCTTCAGATATCGGATAATAATAAAAGCCTTTCCTCTGTTGATTAAAATTCAGGATTTGTCATGTAATTTCAAAAGTATCGAGATTAACCATTGTGTTTTTCTAAGCACATGAATTTACCCTTGTTTCTAATGTGACAAATCTATTTTGATGTCAAATTTAGTCAAAATTAACAAGGTGAAGACCTTTTTGCCCTTGACAAGGGAAATAGCGTGTTTGACTTGTAAGGGCAAGAATTTAGTTGAGCATAAACATGATCAAAATCTAGAAAAATTCAAATCTCATGATATCTTTATTAGGATTTCTATTTTAGAGAACTATCATTTTTTTATTTAAGGGTGATGATGTCTTTTGCATAGTTAATCTTGACCAAATCGAACATCGTGGGTGGATTCTGTGTCATTAGAAGAACATAAGGTTGGGTTTGTGTAATTAGGAATACATACGAGATAATCTCAGTCTGTTATGAAATACAAAGTGGAATCTTTGTTGGGAAAGTTTTTGTTATTGTCCCTATTATGTTTCTTGAATATTGATAGACTATATATCTTGCTAGTTTGCTCATTTAAGTCTCACGACTCTCTTTCTTGGACTTTGACCCAAATCTCATTTTAATTTTTGAGTTACACTAAAACTACCTTAGTGTTGGAATAAATTGATTTTCAGTGGATACAATTCGTCATATTTTTACATGTACATGTGAAAAATTTATGTTTTGTTTGGCATAAGTGAAAGACGGATCGATTTGAGTATAAATCATAAGAAAGAAAGGACGATAGGGGATATCCTCAAGTATTGACCTGGATAGGGTTACTTAAAGGGGTCCACTTATAAGCCATGGTGTAACCTTCTCCCAAGGGATCTTGTGGAAAGTTTCTCTAATGTGACATAGTGGCTTAGCTTGATTGATAATCACAAGAAGGAGGAAGAGGAGGAGGGTGAGTGGAATTATAAGTAGATTTAAGGATTGATTGTCTTTTGTATAGTTATTGTATGTATCAAAGAAAGTATATAAAGAGCAAAAGATATCTGGTTGGGATAGCTTTTTCGTTTGCTTTAAAGCGTAGATACACAATAGAAACGGAGACATGAAAGCTAGCTTTCGAGTTATTGTTTGGATAAGTGTATTTTATGAGAGCTGTTTAGGACTTGAATGGGATTTTTCTTTGGCGTTCTTTCACATGAGGAAAGCAAGCATGATTAGCATGGAAAAGAACATGAGGAATGCGGAAGCCAAAGTCTCCAATCTAAAATATTTGTATGATTACCGTATTACCACATTGTGATTTTTCAGGACTTTCAATCCTCCCATTGTTAAAGCAATCATTTTTAGGGATTTTTTTTTTTTTTTTTTGCATTTTTTTCCTCATCCATATTCCTTACCCTAGCCCTACCATACCTTTATGCTGTAACGTGGTTGCTGTTGGGTATGAATTACTTTTGAAAATACTATAGATAAAACAAACCCAAACAGGACAAAGGGGGAAGAAAACCAATTGACAGGACCATTTTTTTACCGTAAGGGAGTTAATCTTTTAACTTTTTCCTCAAGAAAAGTGAGCCATTTGCACCTTATGTGCTGACTTTTGTCAAGTTCTAAAGGAATTTAGGAGTTTGATTAATTTTCTTGTGCATTTATAAGCTTATAAGTAAAATTCCACAATTTTCTAGTGCCCACTAAACCAGGAGCAGATTTCACTTAGTTAGATCTCTAAAAAACCAAGACAGGAAACAGGGGGAAAAAAGATGACAATTTTTGTTGTTCTTTTGATTTAAGTCAAAGGTCAGGGACTATTAGTAATAATTATTCTAAGAAATATGGCCATCTACTTAGGTGGCTCTTAACAAACCATCTAATGGATTGTTGAGAAGCTTTTGATTGCATCTCATTCATGTCATGATATATTCAATTTGATACTTTTGTTGTAACTAATGATTGAAGCTTTTCACATGTAGTATCAAAGTTTTTTGTTTTGCATGATATTTCAATGCTTGATGTGTGTGTTTGACTTTTAATTTTGCTAGCAGATGGCAAAAACTATCTACATGTCCACCCCATATTCCTTCATTCCAATGCTACCTCACACAAGTGGGCCTTTGGTGGTAGGTTTAGTATATGAATGATCAATGAGTTCATGTCGCTTTCATCCTTATAAACCATTCCACGTATTTTATATTCTATGCCCTCTTCACTTGGAATTTCTTCTTGTTTGCAGCCATTGCAGAACTGCTTGACAATGTAGTTGATGAGGTAAGCTTCATTCGCTCACTGTGAAAATTTTAATCAAAATTTTGGTGAGGGGCTGGTTATGGAAAGTTTTTTTATACAACGTTCCCATTTTTCGGATCTTTTTGTTCTAGGTATACAATGTATGATAAATGGACAGTATAAAAAAGTTGGGTAGTAAATGGATTTTGTACGGGGTAAATTGCACGGGTGGTTCTTGCTTGTCCATATTTTGTAAGTTTGGAACTTTAGTACTTGACCTAGGAGGTTGTTTGGTAGGAGGAAAAAGTGGAAAGCAGAAGAGTGGAATGCATACATATACAGAATAAGAGAAAGGTCCTCCCCTGCCTATTTTCTTCACCTCCTCCCAAGCATAGCTTAAGAGTTGCAGCAGAATATACGTTTTAAAATTTTGTCAACTATGATGTTACTAACTTGGGAGGTGGCAATTCGTATCGAAGGGTGTTTAGATTGGTATTCAAAGACCACATGCAGAGATGATGTCATAAATGATAAATTAAGTCAATTCTCTGCTTAAGTAGGTCAACCTATGCATTAATCTTTATGTTAAGCCGATACAAGTATGATTATCGAAACGGTCAGAGTCATATTGTTGTTTGCATATTAAGATTGTCATTCTTGAATGTAATTATCTAAATTGGATTTTGACTCTGCAGAAGCTAGGATTAAATAATTCGAAAAAAAAAAAAAGAATGATAACTGAAAATTTTTTATATTATTCACAGAAAATGCTCATATGAAATTGCAATCCTGAAGCCATATTTATAAACTAACCAATTCTGCATTTAATGTACACTTATTTTCCTTTTTGTTTCAAAATTTGGATAGATCCAAAATGGGGCCACTTTTGTTGCTGTTGATAAAATCTCAAACCCAAGAGATGGAAGTCCAGCGTTGTTATTTCAAGGTATTGTGTATCTGTAGCTTCTTTGCAGCAGTCACCTTACTTTTTATACATGGAAATCTTTATGCTAGGAGTGTCAATGTATGTTAACCAACTTGTTTCTTTGAAACCTAATACTTTATGACTAGATGATGGTGGTGGGATGAGCCCGGAGGCGATGCGGCATTGTATGAGTTTTGGATATATGGATAAGAAAGCAAAAACGGCTATTGGACGATGTACGTATTCTATATTTATTTTAAACTTCTGTAACTATCTTATTCAAGTGTGTTAATAGATAATTCTTCCAGATGGAAATGGCTTCAAGACCAGTACAATGAGACTTGGTGCAGATGTTATTGTCTTTAGCCGCAACTATGATAAGAGGTTTGGCTCTAATAGTAGTGTTTTTTCCAACTCATTACAACTTCCATTCTTAGTATTTGTCAAACTATCTCTTTACCTTTTTATTTGAGTGAACCTCTTTTCTTTTCGTGACATCAATATTTTTGCTTGAATGAGAGAAAATGATGGGACTCAAATAATACTCAACTACTTAAGTTATGGGTGGCTGAAACATTCTTCCAAAAGAAATTGGTTTTTGAGTAGTTGTGTTTCTATCCAAATTCATAAAATAACGTAAATGATAGTATTGATTTTATAAGTCTTCTTCCTTGTCCTCTTTTTTCTGTAAGAAATTCGTATAGCTTACACGTTATGGATATGGTTTTGGTGGTGTCTAACTCATTAGTTCTAAAAGTGTAATTTTCTTTTTCTGAAAGGAAAGAATTATTTTTACATATCTTATCGCTTGATAGCACTCGAAAATAATTTTAAACTCGATTTTGAGTTTTGGATTTTGCACGCCTATGAACAGAATATGTGTAGGCCTTATACCTCTGTTCCTATGAGCAGGATATTGACTCAAAGCATTGGTCTTCTCTCTTATACATTCTTGAGAAAAACGGGTTAGGACAGAATACTTGTACCTATGGTGAGCTTCATTCCAAATTCAATATTAATAGATCTCTTTTACTTCTACTATATTCCTTTTCATCTAAATAACTATTCCTTATTTGTACAAACTGCAAATAAATTTAAGATTTCAGAAGGCCAATTTGGAACTTATCATTAGAAAAGATTAAGCATTAACAGAAAGTAGCGGAATATTCCTTACAGTTTGAACTATACTTTTTGAGTTTGACAGAGAGAAGCATTTGAACCTTTTGTCCTGTTGTATTGAAGTATTATGCATTTATGTAGTGACTAATTGATGTAATGCTAAAAGTGTTTTTAATTTTTATATTTGGTAAATTGTGCTTCATTTATGTGTATATTTGGACATTTTTTTATTTTTAAATAAAAACATCAACCTTCAATGTTATTTTTTTTTTCATTTTATATAAAATCAATATCTAAGTGGTTTATGATATATCTCACTTAACGTACTTTAAAAAGGACAGTATTTTAATTTTCAAGAAGCAAATAGATCAAGCCACAATTAATTACTGACATTTTTGGCTCTTTATGGAATTTTAATGAAGCATATTATATATTATGAGTCAACTTTCAAAAGCAACCTTGAGTTAGTTCTCCAAATCACTTTTAAAGGGCTCTCTATTTATCTCTTTTCCAAGTATTATAGGATGAATAGATAAAGAGGGTTAGTCAGAGATGTCAGAAAATTTGCAATCATGTCTAATGTGGGTTATGCCATGGTACCTCATCAGTGATCCTATCATTGAATAATCATACTTGAAAGTCATATATTAACGTATAAAGGAATAATGTTTTTATAAAAAAAATGTTGGGTTGCGGCAGAAACTATTGGATATGCCATTAAACCATAGGGCTTTAACAATTTTTTGTGGGTTTCATTGTCTTGTGAGTTTTGGTCTGTGGTGGTGTTTGATTTCTGTAATTTATTTAATTGCAGGTTTATTATGAGTTTAATACACTAACTGGAAAATTGGATTTCTTGCATGGCAAGCAACATTTCATGGATAATCTTTCAAGGATATTGGAGTGGTCTCCGTTTCCCACAGAACCTGAGCTTCTGAAGCAGGTAAGCTGTTGCATGCTATTTTTCCTCTGATAACATGTTTGTTTCTTTTTTGTCGCACTAGTGATGCTTTGCTGTTGTTTCTTTAAAAAAATCATACCAAAAGAAGAGTTGCATACAGAGTCTTTTTTTTCTCTCCTCTAATATTTTTCTCTCCAAATTATGCATAATAGATTTATCAAGAAGAAGATACATATGGGAACGTTCTTTTGTAAGTGACTTTGGTTCTTTTTTTCCCTAAAGGTGTTGGTCACAGTTTTACTTGCTGTTTTGAAAAAACGTTGTTCTATGTATAACATTAAATCTTCATTGATTCTTTTTAAGACACTCCTTTTCTAGCATCCCTTTGTTTCATCTTGGTCTTTAAATGTTAGTTTTTAACATATGACAGTTTTTTTTTCCTCCCTGAAATTCCAGTTTGATGACGTTGGTCCTCACGGCACAAAGGTCATCATCTACAACTTATGGTTTACAGATGATGGGACTGAGGAGTTAGACTTCAATACAGATCCTAAGGTAAATGATTCCCTTTTTTTCTCCCCTATTTTGGAATGTACGATGACTTTGTTCTTTAATTTCAAAAAAACAAAATGTTGACCTTTTATGATTCAATGGTTGCAGGATATTCTTATAAGTGGGGATGCTAAAAAAATTGATACACGCCGTGATATAAGGGAGGTAAATGAGCAGCATATTGGCAATCAGTTCTGATATTCTCTACGTGTAAGCCTATCTTAGAAAAGAAAAAAAATTTCAAATGAATTTATGCAATAAGGAATTGGATTTTCTAAGTGCAGTTTTCTTGTGCTTTCAGGTTTACATGTCTATCTTGTACTTGTGGATGCCAGCGACTTTTAGAATCATTCTGCGAGGGGAAGTTGTTGAACATCACAATCTTGCTGATGATCTTAAACATGTAGAATATATCTTGTATAAACCTCAAACTGGGGGAGGCGTTGAGGTTTGTCTTTTTTTTCTGTTCTATATTTTCTCCTTTCATTTGATTAAAAAAGTAGCTTTTTTGGTGACCGGGGAAGAGAAATTTACATACAAGGACATGCAATCTCTATTGCAGCGTTGTAATTAATAATTTCCATTGAAATATGCTTTGTGGTTGTTGAAGTTTCTGTTCTTTTTTTTTTAATCGTGAAGTGTTTGTCCATGCAGGCTCAAGTTATTACTACCATTGGATTTCTCAAAGAAGCTCCACTGCTTGCCATGCACGGCTTCAACGTGTATCACAAAAATCGTTTAATACTAGTGAGAATTTTATTTTTTTGCTTTGGAAGTCATGGCTTTGAGATTGGCAACACTCTCGCTTTAGATCCATTTTTTCTATATATTTTCTATTTTCAACCAGAGTCTGTGGGTTTTTACTATCAGCACTATTTTCGATGCAGCATTCGTAAATTTCATCTCCTAATACTACAAAATAGTAAGTCTAGAAGTTTAAACTTTTCACCGTTCAGATAAGTGTTTCAATATCTTTTACGGCTCCTTGCAAAAATATACTTCCGGACTTTTTTATCATGATGAAAAAAAGCTCCTTTCAAAAATAAACTTTTATTTCAAATGTGGCTGTTGATGTTTGTATATTTTTCACACACTTGAGTCTGTGTTTACCTCGTCTAGACCTTTGTATTTTCTCTGAATTGCCCAGTAAGAGAGTGATGAGAACAAAGACTCTGTTTTATCAGTAATCTGCAATGTCAAGAGGCCTGATTTTTTATACGACATGTAGAGCTCGGAGAACCTTTTTTTTGGGGTATAGGGAAAAGTTTTGAAACGTTAGGTTATGTCTGTACTTAATATATGATGTCCATCTTTATTTTGGTTTTTTTTCCTCTTTCTAATTTATACCTAGCAAGCATACAATGCATTTTCAAATTTACACGCAACTAGGGTTGTTCAAGTGACAACTGCACATTTAAGATATCTTTGGCCTTTGTCTTTTGTGTAGCCATTTTGGTAGGTTGTCAGCTATTCAGCCAATAGGGGGAGGGGAGTTGTCGGTAAGAAACTGCTAACTCTCTTCGATTGATCGGTTTTTGAGGTTGCAGAAAATATAAGTAATCATCTGTTTATTTCATTTATAGGTATTCTGGAAGCAAATTTTGTTGAACCTACGCATAACAAACAAGACTTTGAGAAATCTTCCCTTTTTCAGAAACTTGAAACTCGCTTGAAGGAGATGACATGGGAATACTGGCGCGCTATTTGCTCTTCTATTCTTCCATCTGGCTTTGTACGTTGATGATCATGTTGAAACTTTTTCTATTTTTACATCCAATAGTGGAATTTTTTTTTTCCCCTCCTCATATTCATGTTCAGTTTGTTGTTACTTGGGATAAATTGATTCACATTCCTCATCATTGACAGGGATTTACATTGCGGACTAGTTGGGTATCAGGTTTATCGAAAACCAAAAGCGCAATTGACCTATCTGGACTCAAACGGTGATGCACCCATCATGTCAAATCATGATCCAACTGCTATCGGTTCTATGAAGGTGGCACCCAATAGATCTGAACAATTGGTGTCTTGCTCACAAAGCAGATACGAACAAGGCTAGTATTTGAACAATCTTTGTCATCATTAAAACTTAAAGCACAGAGGATACAATATATGATGCATTTGTTTGGGTGCAGTGTTACATAGGAAGAGGGAACGTCATAACTTAGATGATGTTGCGAAGGCTAAAAGACAGTTGGTGCGAGGAGCACATGTATCTGATAAAAGTCAACTTCTGGCCTGTGAGGTCTGTACAGGAAACTTGTGAAATTTCATGCAAAAACAACTCTTTATATGCACTTTTTGTTGTCAGTTTTCCTTTTTAGTTTCATTTTATTTTGCACATTTTACTGGCCTTTATAACTGTTTTACGAGCCAAGATGTGTGGCGTTTTGCTTCAAGGAGAACAAAGGAGATGGTTGTACTTTATTTTGCACCCTGCTGTGTCTAATTATCTTTTCTTTGTTATTATTTTTCTTTTTAAGGTAGATAGGCGTTCATGTTGTGCGTCTAATTATCTTTTCTTCTGCTCTAAGTAACAAGTAGATGATCTTTTTTCCTCTTTTTGTGCTTTTAATTATGTAGCTTCTAAATAATCCTGGAACTCAGCTAAAAGATCAAGAGGTCCAGTCCTTGATGCAAGTGAACCAAAAGTTTCGTTCCAAGTGAGGACATACCTTTTCTGTTTTTCTGCATAATATTGAACGATCTAGTTTCTTTCAATTAAGTATTTGGCCATGTGAATAATTACGTCCCAAGGAAAAGCCCTCAATAAGTTGCTTTTCTTTTCTTTTCTCCAGATGCTTGGAATACGAGAAGGAAACGGAAGAACTCGGGCTCAAGGTATGTAGTAATGGCATATAAAATTTCTGCATGTGTGTTCTAGAAGTTTCTGCTTCTAACAAGTCTTTATTTTTTGTGTTGCTTAATGTCTTTCTAGAACACATGTTTCTGAGATCTTGGGAGCATTTTTTGCACCCAAATTTTTATGGCTTTTTAACTATAATTGTTAAAACATGTTATGAAGCAAACTTTTATTCTTTGGAAAGGCAGTCCTTAAGCATTGCAAATTCAAGAATAGGCATTGCTTAGTTCGGAGTTGAAAGCAAGTTTAGAAGTAAATTGTTGATAGGATCCCCTTAGTTATCCGGATCGTAAGTTTGTTATTGCATTAGTTAGATCTATTTGATGTGAAAGTTAGTATAAAAGGGGAGGAGAGGAGAAGGTCAGGAGGCAATTAGTGAGCGTGTGTTTCTGAGCTTTGCTCATTGGGAGAGTGCAAATCTCTCGAATACTAGCGACCTATCTGTATTTTCTTTTATTTCTTTGCCAAATTCATCAATACAATATCAGTTTATCTCTTCTACGTCTATGATCTTATCAATTGTCTGCATAAAAATAAGGAAGTGCGAAGAAATTATTATTATTATTATCATGGCCAAGCTAATTATAGTCTTTTTTTTTTTTTTGGTGAATGCAATTGCAGGTGAAACAACTTGAGAATGAGATAGAAGAGGTTGAAAATGAGTACGGTCGGTTGATGGCTGAATTAGCGGCACTAGAAACGGCCGAAAGGGGAAGGGATGTATAAAATGTATGCCATGACCATGCCATTGATGTCTTCCTTGTATTTTTTGTAAAGCCATGTTTGCATCAGCATACAACGGTTCTCAATACCCGGGCATATGACTTAGGTTAAGAAGTAGATCACAATTGAAGGCCATGTTTAACGGTTCTCAACGGCTGGTGTAAACATATGGGGAATTAAGGTTAATGCTTTCATATCTGTATATAAATATAAGTATTTGACATGCAATTTCCCCTGCATATATGAAGAGCTTACATTAGAAAATGTTCAATCTTATTTTATTCATGGATGATTTGCATTGCTCAAAGAAATTCTAATGTTAGGGGAGAAACTCCATTTAATGAGGTGTGAGCGGCATCTTGTACGTATGAATTCTTGACGAAGTGAGGCATAAGGTAATTCTTAAATCTTGTTGAAGAGATGAAATAGGATTATAACTTGATCAAAATTAGTGATTTTGTTGACTGTTCAGTGCATGTGTATTAAGCTTTAATCTTACAATTTCGGTGTTTATTCAAAAGGCGAGTTTTCACTTTTTTTTTTCTTTGTTGCTAAATAAAAGTTTGAGGGGATGACCAGTGTTAGCATATTCTTAGTATGTGACCAAAGAGGCCCCTAGAAGCCAACAAGGATGTTTTAGGCCTACTATGAATTAGCCACTCTTCAAATAAAAAGCATACTACCGTATCACTGCGGCTCCACCGAATCTGTTAACAGCGAGGGCACGGGGGGATGTGGTCTTAGGCACGTTTCATCAAGTACTAGGCTAGCAAGAAACAAGCCTTCCCATTTAATACCTCAAATGAGGTAACCTAGTTCTTAAACCTCTAACTACGAAGCCCACCACGGTACACCTAACCTCTAGGCCACCACGCTCGATGGTTGAATGGCCACTTAAATAAAGGAAAATTTGTTGTAAATCAATTAGTGTGGATGTCTACACATCCTCAATACATCATTAGTTGTACATTATAGATGTCCACTCATATGGATTCTTTATTCACTCAATAACGTTAGCCAAATAAAACATTATGGAGGACGTCAATTTGTTTGTCCTTTATATTAATTAGCCTATAAATAGGCATTCCTTCATCTTGTAACATTACAATGGTATGTGAAGAAGAGTGTGTATAGGAGAAGAAATAAGAGTAGAGAAAAAAATGAAAAATTTTGAGAGCAGAGAAAATAGAAAGAAAATTCTCTATATTGATTTATCTGCTATACTATCTATTCACCGTTTCATTCTATAATATTTCTGTATTTATCCCAAATTCATAACACGTTATGAGCATCAGCGCTCTAAGTCTTATTTATACATCCGTATAACACCACTAAAGTATAAAGGGAAGGAACTGCCGCTTATTTAGGGCCAGTAATTTAGGTCATGACACGAAGACACGACGCGAAAAATGCAGGTTAGGGTTGAAAAAATAGGCCTCGGGTTAGAATTGGGTTGAACCCGTCTGACCTGTACAAAAAACAAGTTGGGTTCGGGTCGACCCAAATCAATAAATCAATCCGAAATAACCTGTCAAAAACGTGTCGAAATCATGTTAACCCAAAAATTGACCTAAAAATTGTTAATCAACCCGTATAACCCAAATTGAACTCGTGTGACTTTAATGCAACTCATATAATCTGAAATTAATTTTAATGTATCAAATTAGTCTAACATTTGTTGTATATCTAACTTGACATGATTCTAATTTCTAGCATAGTTGTTTTGGTTAAACTTATACAAAGTTTTGTTAACCTTTTTAATGGTTTTGTTTTGTTGGGTTATTCTTTATTTTGTAGGCTTATTGTTAGGTCTATCGTGTTGCGGGTCTATCGGGTTTAACGGATCAGTATGTCGTGTTAATACAAACATGCACAAAGTAGCATATTGGCGGGTTGCACGGGTCGGGTCGGGTCAACCCGTTTATTCGTCGTGTCTGGGTTGGGCTTTTTGTGACCTGTCGGGTTCGGGTTGGCATGTTGGCTGTTTAAATAAGGGCTCAACCCGACCCAAAACCGACCCGTGGACCCGAATTGCCAACCTTACACCTATTTATAGAAATATGGTTTGATAACGAAAATTATTATTTATTGATTTAACTCTGATAAAATTGTGACATCTAAAAAATTTATTAGTTTAAATCTAAAATTTAACCAAGATTTAAACAATAATTTTTTTAAAAAATGTTCATATTTGCTATAATGAAATTTTGTGATCAAGATGCAATGAAATTCTATGTGTATTGTATGTGTAATTTTTATGAATTGTTTGTGTGCAATTTATGTGAAATTTTATGAGCTAAATGCTCAAATATTTGTTAAGTGCTTTATGAGCAAAATTAGTGTCACAAGAATTATTATAAATCTAAATTTTTGTGAGATATGCCCATGAGTAAATATGGCTTTATGAGATTAAATATCATGCCATAGTCCAAACAGTAAATAAAATATTAATATACTAATCAATTAAACCGGTATAGATTTTAGTGTCTACATTCCAACTATAGTGACACTTAGAAAAGTACAAAGTACAACGTAGTAGAATGATACGGAATTAATATCGACACAAATAGGTGAACTACTATTGATGAGAATTATACAATACAGGTACATGGTGTATTGATATATTTTGAGACTAACAAGAGAAAAATCTCCACAACGTGTTTATTGACAGAACAAAAAAAATGCAGTTTAGATGCAGAATTAGGCCGTTAAAGTAAATCCTATTAGTATTAGTGCCACAAAAGTCAAAAAGTTGTCATATTATTATGTACCAAAGTCCAATTTGATGGAAGATCTTCTTTAAGGGTATAGGAGCAAAAATTTTGCTTGCTTTTCAGTCCTTAAACTCAAGATCTGTACATGTAAAAGGATCACCGTAAAAAATTACACTTTCTTTCTCTCCAAGTTTGTTCGAAGAAGGCCAAATTCTCCCCATTTCTTCCTCACCAAAACCACCCTTCCCGTGCTTACATCTCTTAAATTTGTGTTGATCTAAGCCTCCAAATCACTTCTAGAGCAAGATCAAGGCTTTTAGAGAATATTCAAGACAGTTTTGAGGTAAAATTCTTGACTTTACCTGTTATGGTTTATTGTTAAGTTTAAGTTTTGGGTTAGATCTTTACTTATTATACTTGATCTGGTTGTCTAAGAGGATTTACAAGCCTACAAGCATCAAAACGGACAATAATCACATTGGGTCTTCTAGGTAAAAAACCCTAATGCTCAAACTTTGATTAAGGTTTGTATTTTGTTGATTATCTGTTGACTATAATGTATTGTTATAGACTATGGCATGTAAAAAACACTATATGACATAATTATTTTATGTGATATGTGCTTATGGATGTGCTCGAAAGGATTAAAATAAGATCAACCTCTAAGGAAGCATGCTAAGAAAAGTTTTTGTACAAAAATGATTTAAATGTCCTTTTTGAAAGATTTGTATGCTTGAGACATTTAAAGGCCAAACAAGTTTTTGAAGTTAAAAAAAATGTTTTAAAAATGTCGAGATAAACAACTTTTATTAAAAAAATTTCCTCAAATTCCAATGGGATCAAGCCAAAGAACATGATTTTCTATTCGGGTTGTGCACAAGATGGACCAAAACAACTCTAAAACATTTGATTTCAAAAAAAGTCAAAGCACGAATATTGTAGATTTCGTCAAGACTGTTAACTCTCATAAAATAAAATCTTTACAAAATTTGCACGAATTTTTAGTTATGAATTTTATAAAATTTAATCACAAAAATTTTTAAAACGACAAATAAGAGAAAAGTGTTTTAAAATTGTTTGAATTTGATCAAGGACCATTTGAAAGTTTTTGATCATTGCATAAAGCTGAGTGTTGTGTATAATAGTTTTATTTGGTCCTGGGGGCAAAATTATCAAAGTATTTTGAGCTAAAGCCATAAAATCGTATGGAACATAATTTTTCGTGGAATATAGCTGGTTATTTACACTACTACGAACAATGAGTAATCCTAGATTTTTAGCCCAAAAGAGGTTGAAATTTCTCGGAGATCCCTCAAAAGTAAAATCTATCATTTTCCATAAACCGGCTGAATCAGACTCTGCGCCTATTGATTGAGCTCTCGTCAAGTTGAAAACGTTGAACAACTTGTACTTGGTAGATCAGTAACTTGCTGAGCAACAGATTTTGGCGATAACTGTTTATCCAAGGTCGTGGATCATAGTAGCTTTCCAATCCATGAGCAATTGTCCAATATGTTTTTGTTTTTTGTTTTTTTGTTTTGTTTTGTTTTTGTTTTTGTTTTTTGCTTTCTTTTATTAGTTTCTTTCTCAAATTAACGTCTTTTTTTTAACTGATAACGTCTTCTTTTTTTTTTTTTTTTTAATTGAGCGGCTTTTTTTTAATATGCACTGCTAAGGAGTGTTTTAGGCAATTATTATAATCATTAAAGTTAGTTAAAGTTCAAAAGTAAATTTAATAAGTACGCATAATATATTTTAAGGCAGGGGCAATTTAGTTTAAAGAAAAAAAAATACTTAGATTCCATTTCATGGTGTTAATAAAATGAAGACTTCTTCTACCGCCGTAATTGGTACCTTTAAAAATGGTTAGATTTAGTTAAAATTATTTTTTAAAAAATATCAAAAAACACTCTCTTTTTTTTCTTAAATACTATTTTGTTCCTCTTATAATTAAAATACCCAAAAACATCTTTAGTATTTTCAAAATCATACTTAAAACACCCCTCAAGCAATTAAACTTTTTGAAGTTCCAAGATTATCCTTCCTGGTATACCCTCTCAACGTTTAGGTGAATTATTTATTTCTTTAATTTTTAAGTCAGGTTATATTTGAAATAATATTTAATATATACTAAGAAGGATAATTTTTGAATTTTTAAAAAATTAATTGCTTAAGGAGGTATTTTGATTATGATTTAGTAACACATAATGTATTTTCAGTATTTTAATAATAAGAGAAAAAATGGTATTATAAAAAAAACAAAAATATTTTAAGCATTTTAATTATAAGATAAGAAAAAGTAATATTTAGGCAAGACTGAGGATGTTTTAGGTATTTTGTTATTATTTTTCTATTATCGGTAAATTTTTTACTAGCCAATTTCTTCAAAAGGAAAATAAAAAAAAAAAAAATCCATCAATACGTTCCCTCTTTTGATAATTTTATAATAAAATCTATAGGTTTAAGAATATTCGCGACGACGAGAACAAAGAGAAGCTCTCCCTGCCCGTTACATTATCATTACCGTTGTTTCCTCTTTTTGACACCTTTTAGGGTTTGCAAAAGTGCTTCTTCACAAACGAAGGAAACTCACAGACTCCTCTCTTTCTCTCTTAAACTTCGGTAGCTCCAATGTCAAGCGCCGGCCACGCAACTCTTTATGTGGGCATTTTTTATTTGGAAAAAGCTGCCTCTTTTACTTCTCATTCATCGTAAGGATTTTTGAGTTTTTGAAGGTAATGCGTTGGAACTTTTTGAAGATTGGTAGAAATTTGCGAGTGTTTTTTACAATGCTTGTTCGTTTATGTAATCTTTATGTGTTTGCACTCATGGGCACACAAAGTTTGAGACCTTGTTTATCCTCTCAACGGATTTTGAAAAGGGACTCTCGTTTTTCTCTTTTGAGCAGAAGATTTAAGACCTGAATTTTAAAGTGGGTCGATATGATTCTTGATAAGTTGTTAATAGGGAACAAATTTCAACTTTGGAGGGATTGAAACTTGAATAAATTATTGTTGGTTGTCAAAAAAAAAAAAAAAAAAGACCCACAAAATTGGCCCCAAAATCTCTAACCATTGTATGTTTTGATTACCTAGTTTTGTTAAGGATTGATGCCAACAGATGTGGGTTTGTTGATGGCCATTATGTTTTCTTGTTGGGGGTAGCTATATGCCTATGGAGATTGGTGTAGAAGCTATGAGTTTGGGAAATGGATGTTCCATGCATAATGGGGTTTACATAATTTGAAAATATGTTCTGGTTGATGAGAAATTGCCCTCACTTGCATAACAGTATGGTTAGGAGATGATTGTCTATCTTTTGGTATCTTTAAGGAATGATTGTAGGTCAATGTCTTGCATAGTTGTTGGTTATCAATCAATGGGTATTTGTGATGGTCATGACATTTGGTGTTTTAGATTTATAGTAACAAGTTTTTATGATGGTCCATGCTAGCATTATTTTCTTCATGTGAGGATATAGTTGGTTTGAAAAGAACGTTTTGGGGAGATTTTAGTCAGTCAACAACTGTCGAGTGGGATTTTTTTTTATTGTAGCTTGGCTTAGGAATGGATAAAAGATTAATGGTGGTTATTATTATCATGCATTGTTACAATTTTAGGATCCGAGTGGTGAAGCAAGTAGTTTGCTCCAGATGGTCTTAACGTTTGATTTTAAGGTGACCAATTAGTTAGTAATTATGACTGCAGTTTTCCAAAGAATGTAGGGTTTGACAAGGTCTTTAGTTTTGAACTTCAGTCCATTAAGTGGTTTCGCATGGTTTTATCAACATTAAAGAATTTCCTTTTATTTGAAGGACTAGAAAATGAAAAGAAATCCTTTGGGAAGAATGATTTCCATCAAAAGAAATGGAGCTACTGTAATTGATGAGATAATTCGATAATTCGAAGCTTTAAATATCTTATGTTGCATTGTTAAGAGTGAAGTTAGAGATTAGTTTTAGAGGGCTTTGTTTTTCTTCTCTTTAATTTGTTGAAGGAAGAGAAAGATTTGATGATAGAGGGTGGCATATCTAGATAAACTTAGGAAGGAAAGACACCTTGCAAGACTTAGATCTCTCACGACGTGGATTACCCTTATACCCTGCCCATTGAGGTGGGATTGACTTGACCCAAAATATGTGATAGCTGTTATATTATAGTAAACAACAATATCAAGATTTTGAGGACTGGCAGTAGAAAATATTTTTATTTCCTTGTTGATTTGCCTCTTAAGTCATGAATAGTTATATCATGAATGCATGTTGATGTTTTCTTTCCTTGAAATTGCTCTATGCCCTTTTTTCATTTGACATTTTTTTCTCAAATGTGTGCGTGATTAATTTCTTTTATAGCACTCAGGATGACCTTAATAGATGTCGCGGACTTATCTAATGATGATGAACTTGAAGAGTTGGTTGTAAAAGATGTTAAGTTAGAGCCTGGTTTCATTGGGAATACGACACAACATAAGGTGAATAGTAAGGTCCAACTAGCCAAGAATCAAATTTCCAAAACTATATCTACAAGACAAGATGATCAAGAAAATAGAAGCTTAAATGCTTCAAGTACTGGTCAAAGTAACTCCTGTATATTGGGTCAAGGGCAATCTCCAGCGGATGACACAAACCTTTCTTTGACATACATATCTCCAGCTCCACTTTGCCGGCAGTTTTGGAAAGCTGGGAACTACGATGATGGTCTTGGTTCTAAAGTTGCACATCAAAGTACTCCTCTATCTATTTTTGAATTTTTCTTTGGCAAAATGCATTATCCTTCTCTATCCACATTTGAATTTTTCTTTGACGAAATGCATTTTCTTCAAACGTTGGATAAAAACAAAAACATTCCCCCAACTAATTGAAATGCAGGATTTTGTCATGTAATTTCAAAAATTTTGAGATTAACCCATATGTGTTTTTCTAATGACACAAATCTACCTTTGATGCCAGATTTAGTCAAGATTAACAAGGTGAAAACTCTTTCACTGCATAAGGGAATTGGTGTATTTGATTTATAAGGGCAAGAAATTTGTTAAGCATGAACATAAATTGAAATTTAGAAAAATTCAAATCTAACTGTATCGTCGTTAGGATTTCTATTTTAGAGGACTATCTTTTTTTTGTTGGAAGGGGGACAATGGCTTTTGAATAGTTAATTTTGACTAAATCTAACATCATGCGTGGATTTTGTGTTCTTAGAATAACATAAAGTTGGATTTTGTGTGATTAGGAATACACACGAGATAATCTTAACATTTTCTAGGATATAGGATTGAATCTTGAATTTTGATTAAACGTTGGGAAAGTGTTTGTTATTTTTCCTATTATCTTTCTTGATTATTGATAGACAATGTATCTTGCCAATTTCGCTCATTTAAGTGTCATGACTCACCTCCTTGAACTTTTACCCAAATCTCATTTTAATTCATGAGTTACACAAAGTGTCACTAAACCTATCTTAGCGTTGGAATAAATTGAATTTTATGTAGATACAATTCATCATATTTTTATATATACATGTGAAAAATTTATGTTATGTTTGGCATAGGTGAAAGGTGGATCGGTTTGAGTATAAATCATATGAAAGAAAGGACATTAGTGGATATCCTCAAGTAATGGCCTGGATAGGGTCTTTCCATGTTGTAACTTTCTCCTGAAGGGTCTTGTGGTAAGTTTCCCCAATGTGACTTGGTGGTTATCCTCAAAGTTTGGAGAAATGGTCATGTCGCTTGATTGATAATCACAAAGAGGAGGAGAAGGATAAAAGGATGGGCTGGAAGTAGAAGTATAAGGATGGATTGTCTTTTGCATAGTTATTATTTATATCAAAAATAGGATCTGAATAGAATAAGATATTTGGTTGGAATAGCCTTTTCTTTTGCTTTAAAGCCTAGATACACGATAGAAACAGAGACGTGAAAACCATAGCTTTTGAGTTATTGTTTGGATTAGTATACTTCATGAGAGCTGTTCAGGACCTGGATGGGATTTTTCTTTGGTGTTCTTTCACATGAGGAAAGCAAGCATGATTGGCATGGAAAAGAACCCGAGGAATGCGAAAGCTACAGTCTTTCAATCTAAAATATTTGTACGATTACAATATTACCACTTTTTGAATTTTCAGGACTTACAATTCTCCCATTGTTAAAGCGATTGTTTTTTGGGATCTTTTTTCTGCATTTTTTTTCCTCATCCATATCACTTACCCTAGCCTTACTGTAATGCCATTTGCGCCTTATGTGCTGACTTTTGTCAAGATCTAAAGGAATTTATGAGTTTGATTAATTTTCTTGTGCGTTTATTAACCTTATAAGTAAAAAACCACAATTTTCTTGTGCCCACTAAACCAGGAACAGATTTCACTTGGTTATATCCCTAAAAAAACAAGACAGGAAACATGAAAAAAAAAAAAGATGACAATTTTTGTTATACTTTTGATTTGGGTTATAGGTCAGGGACTATTAGTGATAATTATTCCAAGAAATATGGTCATCTACTTAGATGGCTCTTAACAAACCATCTAATGGATTGTTTAGAAGCTTTTAATTCCATTTCCTTCATGTCATCACTTATTCAATTTGATACTTTTGTTGTGACTAATGATTAAAGCTTTTCACACATAGTATCAGAGTTTTTGGTTGTACATGACTGCCAATGTTTTCCTTGTGTGTTTGACATTTCCTTTGTGATAGCAGATGGCAAAAACTATCTTCATGTCCACCCTATGTTTCTTCATTCCAATGCTACCTCACATAAGTGGGCCTTTGGTGGTAGGTTCAGCTAATGAACGAGCAACGAGTTCATTTCGCTTTCATCCTTATATACCATTTCATGTACTTTATGCTCTATGCCATCTTCACTTGGAATTTTCTTCTTGTTTTCAGCCATTGCAGAACTGCTTGACAATGCAGTTGATGAGGTAAGCTTCATGTGATCTCACTATCAAAACTTTAATTAAAACTTTGGTGAGGGGCTGGGTGTGGAAAGTTTCTTTTATGGGATGAGTAAATTGCATTGTTGTACCATAAACTATTCACTTTTTGCATAATGCACCCCAAATTTATCTTTAAAATCATTTGCAATTGAAATCCAATAGCTACTTTTAATTGTCCTTAAGTGTTATTTTTCATATGTTGAGCTTCAATTTTTTTTTTCCCTAAAATGGCAACTTCTACCCTTAAGAAAACTCATGTGCAAATTTCGTGACCAAAATGTCCATGTTTTTTAACGCATGTTAGCTATTGGACTCAATTGCCTATGATTTCAAAATTCATAGTGTATTATGCTAAGATTGAAAGTTCGAGCTATATTATACAAAAAAGAGTAGTTTAAGGTGCAATAGTGTAATTTACTCTTAATGGAATATAACCTTTTTTTTTGTTCTCTTTGTTGTTGGTATACAATGTATGATAAATGGACAATACAAAAAATTGGGTAGGGAGTAGATCTTATACAAGGTAATTGCATGGATGGTTCTCGCTTATCAGTTTTTTGCAAGTTTACCACTTTAGTACTTGACATAAGATGTTTGGTAGGAGATAAACATGGAAAGAGTTAGATTGGTGAGGGGATTAGTAGATAGATTTTGGGACATATGGTTGTTTGGTAGGAGAGAAAAGAGGAGGAAGATTGGGTAATGGATTTCAAATCTTATAAGGAACCCCAATTTCGGCGTAAATTTCATTGATGCATCTTGAACTTTTTATTTTTTTGGCATAATACACCCCGGACTTTTAATCTTGGCAAAATACCCCCTAAGCTTAGAGATCTTTGACAATTGAGGTTTAATAGAGATCTTTTAATTTCTATTTAGTACTCTTTTTCACTTGTTGAGTTTCAATTTTTTTCTTAAAATGACGAGCTTTATCTTTAAAAAAAATCATATGCAAATATTATGACTAAAACTGTCCATTCTTTTTAACGCCTGTTAGCTGTTGGACTTCAGTTATTAATGATTTCAAAGTTTATGATGCATTTTGTCAAAATTGAAAGTTTGGGGTACATTATACAAAAAGCAAATAGTTTGGGGTGTAATAGTGCATTTTACTCCCAATTTTAATCTCCCCTCATTATGGAATGCATATTACATAGAATCAGAGAAAGGTCCTCCCCTGTCTATTTTCTACTTCTCCTACCAAGCGTAGATTAAGAGTTGCGGCTGACTATATGCCTTGAATTTTTGTCAACTATCATAGTACTAACTTGGGGGGTGGAAATCGTATTGAAGGATTGTCTTAGATTGGTATTCAAAGACACTCACAGATGACGTCATAAATGATAAATTAAGTTGATTCTCCAATTAAGTAGGTAAACCTAAAGACAACTCATTAAAACTTGTGTTAGGCTGGTACAAGTGATTATCAAAAAGGTTGAAGTCGTGTTATGGTTTGCGTATTAAGATTGTCATTCAAAAGAAAACATTTGAAAAATTACTGACCATTTTCTATATTATTTATGGAAAATGGTCGTGTGAAATTTCAATCCTAAAGCCATATTGTTAGACCAATCACTAAAAAAAAGAATAATTATTGCATTAGATTTACACTTATTTTCCTTTTTGTTTTAAAATCTGGATAGATCCAAAACGGGGCCACTTTTGTTGCTGTTGATAAAACCTCAAACCCAAGAGATGGAAGTCCAGCGTTGTTATTTCAAGGTATTGTGTATCTGAAGCTTCTTGCACAAATAAAGTGTAATTTGGAGCAGTCACCTTAATTTTTATACTTGGAAATTTTTATGCAAGTGGTGATATATGTTAACCAATTCGTTTCTCTGAAACCTAATACTTTATGACTAGATGATGGTGGTGGGATGAGCCCGGAGGCGATGCAGCGTTGTATGAGTTTTGGATATACGGATAAGAAAGCAAAAACGGCTATTGGACGATGTATGGATTCTAACTTTATTTATTTCAAATTGCTTTATCTATATTATTCAAGTTTGCCAATGGATAATTCTTCCAGATGGAAATGGCTTCAAGACTAGTACAATGAGGCTTGGTGCTGATGTTATTGTTTTTAGCCGCCACTATGATGAGAGGTTTGGCCCTGATATGTTTTCTCCAACTCATTAGCAATTTTCATTTTAGTATATGTTAAATTATCTCTTTATCTTTTTATTTGAGTGAACATATTTTGTTTTGGTGACACCAATATTCTTGCTCGAATAAGAGAAAATGATGGGGCTCAAATGTTACTCAACTAGTTAAGTTATGGGAGCTGAAACATTCTTTCAAAAGTAATTGGTCTTTGAGAAGTCGAGATTCGATCCAAATTCATAAATAATGTAAATAATGGTATTGATTTTATAGTTCTTCTTGAGAAGGCCAAGTTCTTTTCTTCATTTTGGGCATCAACAGATGCGTCTTTTAAGGACTTCCCTCTTTCATTGATCATGTTAAATTGGAAGATGTTTTGATTTTGGTGTAGTACTGGTTTTTAGTTTCTTTTCTGTCTTTCTTGCACAATATAGTTCGTCTTTCTGTCATATACTGTTTTGGTTGTTTCTATTTCTTTCTTAGATGGATTCGCCAACCATCTTTAATGTTTTACATCATCTGTTTTATGATTAAAGTTCAGGTTTCTCTATCAAATAGGAAAAAAAAAAAAATTACAAGTCTTCTTCCTTTCCCCTTCCTTTTTTGTAAGAAATTTGTATTAGCTTACGAGTTATAGATGTGGTTTTGGTGACGTCTATGAGATTTAGACGCCTAAAAGTGTAATTTTCTTTTCCTGAAAGGAAATAATTATTTTTACATGCCTTATTGCTTGATAGTACTCTAACCAACTTTATACTTGACTTTTAAGTGTTGTATTTCGCACACCTATGAATATAATATGTGTAAGCTTTATACCTTTATTCCTATGATTAGGATCTTGACTCAAAGCATTGGCCTTCTCTCTTATACATTCTTGAGAAAAACAGGGCAGGACAGAATACTTGTACCTATGGTGAGCTTCATTCCAAACTTGATACGTAGTAGGTCTATTTTACATCTACTACATTCCTTTTCATCTATATTACCATTTCTTATTCGTGCAAATATAAGATTTTAAAAGGTCAATTTGGTACTTTACATTAGAAAAGATTTCATGATTGATGGAAAGCAGTAGAGTATTCTTTAAAATTTTAAACTATGCTTTTAAGTGTGAGTTACACAGGAAACATTTGAACATTTCATTCCATTGTATTGAATTATTATACATGTAATGATTAATAGACGTAATGCAAAAAGTATGTATAGTTTTTATATTTGGTAATTGTGCTTCATATATACATATATTTAGGCCATTTTATTTATAAATAAATTATCAAACTTCAACGTTGTTATTTAAAAATATTGGATTGCGGTGGAAACTATTTGGATACGCCATTAAACCATAGTTCTTTAAGAATTTTGTGGGTGTCATTGTTGTGAATTTTGGTCCGTCATGGTGTTTGATTCCCGTAATTTATCTAATTGTAGGTTCATTATGAGTTCAATACTTCAACAGGGAAATTGGATTGCATGCATGGTAAGCAACAGTTCATGAACAATCTTTCAAGGATATTGGAATGGTCTCCATTTCCCACAGAACCAGAGCTTCTGAAGCAGGTAACCTGTTGCACAATATTTTTCCTCTGATAAAAGGTATGTTTCTTGTCATTGCGCAAGCGATGCTATTCTGTTTTTTCTTTAAAAAAAAAAATAATACCAAAAGAAGAGTTGCATACACAAACTTTTTCTCTCTGATATTATTCCATCTAAATTACTCAATAAATTTATCAAGTAAAAGACAAATTAGGCATTCATCATGCTAAACTGTTTACTTGGTTACAATTGTTCTTGTTCTTTTGCAATAACGTACCATGTAAAACCATAAAGTGGGCCTAAGAAAAGTAAAAGGACATGACTATCGATGCTGACAACCATGTTTGTTGCAAATGAATGCCTTTAAGACTCCTTTTCTAGCATCACTTTATTTCATATTTGTCTTTAAATATTAGTTTTCAATGAATGACCCTTTTTGTCCCCTCCCTAAAATTACAGTTTGATGACATTGGACCTCACGGCACAAAGGTCATTATCTACAACTTGTGGTTTACAGATGACGGGATTGAGGAGTTTGACTTCAATACAGATCCTAAGGTAAATGATTCCTTTTGTTTCTCCCCTATCTTGGAATGTATGATGACTTTGTTTTTCAATTTCAAAAAAAAAAAAAAAATTGTTGACCTCTTGTGATTCGATGGTTGCAGGATATTCGTATAAGTGGGGATGCTAAAAAAATTGATACACGCCGTTATATGAGGGAGGTTAATGAGCAGCATATTGGCAATCAGTTCCGATACTCTCTGCGTGTAAGCCTGTCTTCGAAACGAAAGTAATTTTCAAATGAATTTACGCAATAAGGAATTGGATTTTCTAAGTGCAGTCGTTTTGTGCTTTCAGGTTTACATGTCTATCTTGTACTTGCGGATGCCAGTGACCTTTAGTATAATTCTGCGAGGGGAAGTTGTTGAACATCACAATCTTGCTGATGATCTTAAACATGTAGAATATATCTTGTATAAACCTCAAGCTGGGGGAGGCGTTGAGGTTGGTCTTATTTTTCTGTTCTAGATTTCTTCATTTCATTTGATTAAAAAAGTAGCTTTTTTGGTGTCCGGGGAAGAGAAATTTACGTCATGCAATCTTTATTGCACGGTTGTAATTAATTTCCATTGAGATATGCATTGTGGTTGTCAAAGTTTTTGTTCTGCGATTTTTTTTTTTAATTGTGAAGTTGTTAGAATCTGCAAATCTTGTAATTCCCTGTAAATTAGCTGATTTGATTCTAGGCTAATTGATGGCTGATTATTAGGTGATCGACAGCTCATTACTAGGCTAAATGATGGCTGATTACTAGATGACTGACAACTGATTATAGGCAGATTTTTAGGTGTTAATATCAGGGAAAATTTATTTCCTTTTTTAAGTAATTCTCAACTGTATAAATTGTAGCCCTTGTACAATGTTTGAAGATAGAAAATAAAAAAAAAAAAAAAATCATTTTTTTTCCTCTCAATTACTATATCGTACCAGAGCCTTAAAACTCTGCAACCCAAATTTCTTAGTTCAATTTCTTTTAGCAGTCCTGCATTTTTTTTTTTTGTCTCTAGTTGACTTCTCGATATGAGAATCACGAGTTCAGAGAAGGAAAATGTTTCGTCATTAGTCACCACCAATCCCTCGGCTCCATCTGTGATTGCGCAACCCTTTGGAGAGGGTTCTTCACTGCAGATCGCTAATCACAAGTTGGATGGAAAAAATTTCCTCCAATGGTCGCAGTCCGTTCTGCTTGTAATAAGAGGAAGAGGGAAACTTGACTACATCAATGGCGAGGTCAAGCGTCCGAATGTCTCGGATCCAACCTATGCCAATTGGGAACTCAACAATTCTCTCGTCATGGCTTGGCTCATCATTCGATGGAGCCACACATCAGTTGCACCTATTTATTTCTCCAAACTGCCAAAGCTATTTGGGATACCGTGAAGGAGAATTAATCTGATCTTGAAAATGCTTCACAAGTTTTTGAGATAAAGAATAAACTCAAGGCATTCCAACAGGGTACTATGGACATTACAGAGTACTATAACTCTCTACAAACATTATGGCAAGAGTTGGATATGCATTATGAAGCAGATTGGGGAGACCTTGAGGAGAGCACGAAGTTTCAGAGGGATCTTGAAAAGGAGCGTTTATATGAGTTTCTAGCAGGCCTCAACAAGGAGTTAGATGAAGTTCCTTGCCAAATTCTTGGTCGAAGGCCACTGCCAACAATTGGAGAAGCCTTTGTAGAGGTTCGGCGTGAAGCTAGCTGGCGGAGGGTTATGCTTGGAGAGAAGAACCAACCAACCACACCACTTAGTGATCGACCTGCGAAAACAATCGCTCTTATTGCTTGGAACTTCGCCAACAAATCCACTTATCAAAAACCAAGTCAAAGGCCACGATGCTCGCACTGCAATAAGCTTGGTCATACGCAGGAACGCTGCTGGGATCTTCATGGTAAACCTACAGACATGAAACCTCAAAGACAGGGTCAAGGTAAAGCTTTTCAAGCTACAACCGAGGAGAAAAGTGAAGGAATCAGTAGCACTGAATCAACCGGGGTTTTTTTAAACAAAGGACAACTGAAAAAGTTGTTAAATCTTCTCAACCAACAGTCTGTGACAACTCCCAACACTGCCACTAGCAATTTTGCTCTTCAAGGTACTGCTTTCCATATACAAAGGCAAAACCCTTAGGTATTTGATTCTGGTGCATCTGATCACATGACAGGTAATTCATCTCTATTTTACTCTTATATGCCATGTCATGAAAATGTGAGAGTAAAAATAGCAGATGGAACTTTTACTTTAGTTGTTGGAAAAGGTTCTATACGCCTGTCAGAAAATCTGGTTATACATTCTATGCTACATGTTCCCAACCTAGCTTGCAATCTTGCGTCAATCAGTAAACTTACTCAAGACCTTAATTGCACTGCTAATTTCTCTAAGGCTATGTGTCAAATACAGGAATAAGGATTGGAGAAGATGATTGGCATTGCTAGAGAGGAAGGAGGACTTTACTACTTTGAGGATGAAAAATGCGTGAATAAACAAGCAACAATGGCTGAAATTACTCTATCGTCTAATAAAGATGTAATGTTGTGGCACTATAGGTTAGGCCACCCCAATTTTCATTATCTCAAACTATTGTTTCCCAATTTATTTATCAATAAAGATCCAAAAATTTTTCATTGTGAAATATGCCAGTTAGCTAAACATACATGAACATCTTTTCCAGCTAAACCTTATAGTGAGTCCAGTCCATTTTCCCTAGTTCATAGTGATGTCTGGGAACCTTCTCGTATTCACAATGTCACTGGTACAAGATGGTTCATTACATTCATTGATGATCATACAAGAGTGTGTTGGGTGTACCTTTTCAAAGAAAAGTCTTGAGGTTGCAAGAATTTTTCAAAATTTTCATGCCATGGTAAAAAACCAATTTCAAACCACAATCAAGGTTTCGAGAATTGATAATGGAACTGAATACTTCAAAACATTCCTAGGAGACTTTCTAGCAACTAATGGTATCATCCATCAAAGTTCCTGTACTAATACTCCACAACAAAATGGAGTAGCAGAAAGGAAAAATCGACGTTTACTTGAAGTTGCCAGAGCCCTAATGTTCACTGTGTCAGTTCCAAAGTATCTTTGGTGGGAAGCTGTTCTTACTGCCTGTCACCTTATAAATCGTATGCCATCAATGGTTCTTAGTTTCAAAACACCCTTGTCAGTCATCCTCCAAATTTATCCCTCATTTCGTTGTTCCTCATCGATTCCTCTAAAGACCTTTGGGTGTACTGTGTTCGTGCATGACCACTGGAAAAATTGTTCAAAACTTGATCCAAAGTCAATCAAGTGTGTTTTCATTGGGTATTCGTCCACACAACGAGGGTACAAATGTTATTTTCCCACTCTTCATCGAATGTTTGTCTCAATAGATGTCACATTTTTTGAAAATCAATCATACTTTCCCCGGTCCTCACTTCAGGGGGAGATTCGAGATGAAACTGAGTCTTGGGAAAAGTTCGAGCTTGAAGTGTCCAATTCTACATCATCTTCTTCACCACCATTTTCTTTACTCACTCTGGCTGAACCAACCGAACCTGTTGTGTCTTCACTACCACTTCCTCTTCCTACTATGTCTGAACCCGCCGAACCTATTGAGCCACAACATGTTGAAACAGGGGAAGGGTGATGGAAAAATATGGTTTATTCACGCAGGAGGCATCCTCAAGGTAGCAACAAGCTTGATTCTCAACAGGGTCAAGATTCTGAACCGATTCTTGCTCTTATTCCAAGTCTTGAGACCACAAATGGCATTGTGGAAGAAGAGTTGAACCTGCAGAACTACAGTCCACCTAGAAAAAAGGATCTCCATGTTCCTATTGCTATTAGGAAGGGCGTAAGAGTGTGTACTCCACACCCGATCTCCAAATTTGTTTCGTATGAAAAATTGTCTCCTGTTTTTTTTGCATTTACTACTGCTCTAACAGGTGTTGAGATACCAAGAAGTATTGAAGAAGCTCCTGTAGATCCGAAATGGAAGAAGGCCGTACCAGAAGAAATGGGAGCTTTAGAAAAAAATCATACATGGGAGGTTGTAGAGCTACCAAGAGGAAAAACTACAGTTGGCTGCAAATTGGTTTTCATGGTCAAATTTAATGCAGATGGCAGTGTTAGCAGGTACAAAGCAAGATTGGTTGCTAAAGGCTTTACTCAAACATATGAGATAGACTATAGGGAGACATTTGCACCGGTTGCCAAGCTCAACTCTATCAGAGTTCTTCTATCACTAGCAGCAAATCTCGATTGGCCACTTCAATAGCTATTGAAAAAATCTCTCTATGGCTTAAAACAATCTCCAAGAGAGTGGTTTAAACGATTTACTCAAGCTGTGAAGAGATGGGGTTTCCTACAAGCACAGTCAGATCACAACCTTTTCTACAAGCATTTTGAAAATGGAAAAAGGGCCATCTTGATTGTGTATGTAGATGATATAATCGTCACAGGAGATGACTACAGTGAGCTGGAGCAGTTAAAAGAATACTTGGCAGGAGAATTTGAACTAAAAGACCTAGGCACTCTCAAGTATTTCTTGGGAATGGAAGTTGCCAGAAGCAGTGCTGGCATAGTGGTTTCTTAGAGGAAGTATATTCTGGATCTACTCCAAGGCACAGGAATGCTGGGGTGCAAATCAATTGAAACTCCTATGGAGCCCAACGTAAAACTTGGACTTAAAGGTGGCAAGGAGGTAAACAAAGAGCAATACCAGAGACTGGTAGGCAAACTAATTTATCTGGCACATACTCGTCCAGATATTGCTTTCACCGTAAGCACACTCACTGAAGGAGAGACATCTAGAGGCAGTCTTCAGGATACTAAGGTATCTAAAAGGCACTCCTGGAAGAGGGTTATTCTTCAAGAAGGGAGACAACAAGATGATGGAAGTGTATATAGATGCTGACTGGGTAGGTTCCTCCGTGGATAGAAAATCACCTTCTGGGTACTGTACCTATGTTTTGGGGTAATCTAGGAATCTGAAGGAGCAAAAAGCAACCAATGGTAGCAAGAAGTATTGTAGAGGTTGAATTTCGAGCCCTAACTCATGGCATATGTGAAGGAATATGGCTAGGAAGATTGCTCAAAGAGCTGAAGCTTTCAAGTAACGCTCCAATGAAGCTTTATTGTGATAACAAGGCTGCAGTTAGTATTGTTCACAATCTTGTTCATCATGACAGGACAAAACATGTGGAAGTGGACCGTTATTTTATCAAAGAAAAGATTGATAGTGGAAGTGTTTGCATGACGTATATTCCAACCAAGGAACAGACGGCTGACGTCTTGACAAAGAGCCTTCACAAACCGAGTTTTGAAGATATGGTGAACAAGCTAGGAATGACAAACATTTACATTCCAGTTTGAGGGGGAGTGTTAGAATCTGCAAATCTTGTAATTCCCTGTAATTTGGCTGATTTGATTCTTGGCTAATTGATGGCTGATTATTAGGTGATTGACAGCTCATTACTAAGCTAAATGATGGCTGATAGGTGACTGACAGCTGATTATAGGCAGATTTTTAGGTGTTAATATCAGGGATTATTTTTTCCTTTTTTAAGTAATTCTCAACTGTATAAACTGTAGCCCTTGTACAATTTTGAAGATAGAAAATAAAAATAAAAATAAAAAAAAAAAGTTTTTTTTCCTCTCAATTGCTATAGAAGTGTTTGTCCATGCAGGCTCAAGTTATTACTACTATTGGATTTCTCAAAGAAGCTCCGCTACTCGCCATGCACGGCTTCAATGTGTACCACAAAAATCGTCTAATACTAGTGAGTATTTCTTTTGTTTTGGAAGTCATGGCTGACATTGGCAGCACTCTCTCTATAGATGCATGTATTATATATGTTTATTTTTATCTAGAGTCTGTGGGTTTTTCTTATCAGCACTATTTTCGATGCACCATTCATGAATTTCATCCCCTAATATTACTAATGCTAGAAGTATAAAAAAACGTTGCAGGATATTCGATGCACCGTTCAGACAAGTGTTTGAATATCTTTTACAAGCTCTTTGCAAAAATATGCTTCCGGATCTTTTCTTATGATGAAAAAAAAAGATCCTTTTAAAAATTTAATTTTTTATTTTAAAAAATATGGCTGTTGATGTTCATATGTTCCACCTACTTGAGTGTGTGTACCTTTTTCGGACCTTTGTATGTTCTCTCATTGCTCAGAAGAGAGAGGGAAAAAAAAATTCCGTCTTCTCTTATACAACATGTCGAGCTAGGAGAGCTTGCCTTTTTTTTTTTTCTCGAGAAAATAAGTAAAGGAAAAAGATTTGAAATGTTTAAGTTATGCTTGTACTTAAATATATGATGCCCATCTTCATTTTGGTCTTTCTTTCCCTCTCTCTTTTATACCTAGCAAGCATACAATGCAGTTTCAATATTATGCACAACAATGGTTTTTCAAGTGATAACTGCACATTTTGTGATATCTTTGGCCTTTGTCTTTTGTGCAGCCATTTTGGCAGGTTGTCAGCTATTTAGACAATAGGGGGAGGGGAGTTGTGGGTAAGAAACTGCTAATCTCGTAGATTTATCTGTTGTTGAGGTTGCAGAAAATATAGATAAATAATCTCTTGATTTCATTTGCAGGTATTCTGGAAGCAAATTTTGTTGAACCAACACATAACAAACAAGATTTTGAGAAAACTTCCCTTTTTCAGAAACTCGAAACTCGCTTGAAGGAGATGACATGGGAATACTGGTGAGCTATTTGTTCTTCAATTTTTCCAGTTTTCTTTGTACGTTAACAATCATGTTGAAACTTTTTCCATTTTTACATCCAATGGTGGAATATTTTTTCCCCTTGTATTCATGTCTGGTTTGTTGTTACTTGGGATAAACTGATTCACATTCCCCATCATTGACAGGGATTTACATTGTGGACTTGTTGGGTATCAGGTAAAGAGAAAACCGAAGGCGCAATTGACCTATCTGGATTCAAATGGTGATGCTCCTGTCATATCAAATTATGATCCAACTCCTATTGTGGCACACGATAAATCTGAAAAATTGCTTTCTGATGCCCAAAGAGGATATGAACAAGGCTAGTATTTGAACTGAGATCTTTGTCATCGTTAAAACTTACAACACTGGGGGTACGATATATAATGCATTTGTTTGGGTGCAGAGTTACAAAGGAGGAAGGAACATCGTAACTTAGAGGATGTTCCGAGGGCTAAAAGACAGGCAGTACAAGGAGCGCATGTATCTGATAAAGGGCAACTTGTTGCCTGTGAGGTCTGTATAGGCAACTTGTGAATGAATTTTTCATGAAAAACAACCCTTTGAGTGCATTTTTGTTGTCAGTTAAATAGTTTTTAGTTTTGTTTTATTTTTCACATATTACGGGCTTTTATCTTACTGTTTTATGAGCCAAGATGCGTGGCATTTTGCTTCAAGGAGAACAAAGGATGTTGTATTTCATTTTTCGTTTTTCAAAATAAAAAAAGCATTCATGTTGTGTCTAATAATCTTTTCTTCTGCTTTACGTAACAATATTATGACCCTCTTTCCCGTTTTCATGCTTTTAATTATGTAGCTTCTAAATAATGCTGGAACTAGGCTAAATGATCAAGAGGTCGAGTCCTTGATGCAAGAAAACCGAAAGTTCCGCGCTGAGTAAGTACATGGATTATCTATTTTTCTACCCAACATTGAATGATCAATTTCTTTGAATAAAGAATTTGACCACGTGAATAATTACATCCCAAGGAAAAGCCCTCATTATGTTGCTTTTCCTTTCTTTGTCCCAGATGCTTGGAATACGAGAAGGAAACGGAAGAACTTGAGCTCAAGGTACGTAGTAGTGGCGTATAAAATTTATTTATGTACATGTGTTGTAGAAGTTCCTGCTTCCTTCTAAGGAGTCGTCATTATTCGTGTTTCTTAATGTCATTTCAGACATTTGACCCCATTTTTGCATTCCTTTTTAAATTCAATGCTTGAAACATGTTATGAAGCAAGCGTTGCAAATTTAAAAATAGGCATTTTCTGGTTCAGGGTTAAGTCTAGAAGAAAGTCAGCCTGCATAAAAGCAAGAAAGTGAAGAAATGCAATGAAAGAAATATAATAAAAATAATAATAAAAAAAAATATAACAATATATTTACAATTAATTTGATATTTTGGTTCGAATTGATGTGGTTTTAAATTTTATGGTTTTGAACTAATGGTTTTGAACTTGTGGTTTAACGGTGTTTTTGAATTGACGTTTGAAATGTAAACGCCTGAACAGAGAATAAACACCACATCAGAGAATTGACATTTGAAAATATTAATTTAAACTATGGTTAGGTAGGAAAACAAAATTGGGAAAGGTTTTTATTGTAAAAAATTGTTCAAAACGGTGAGAATTTAAGAGGGAGGGTTGAGTTTTCAAAATTGACGGTTTAGCCCGTTTCAAAATCATCCTCTTCGTTTTGAACCATTGCATCATTTTGTTTACCAAACGGCCATTCAAATTAAGGGCATAAGTTCAAACAGTGGGAATCTATGTACCAAACGCCTCGTTAGTTATTTATTTATTGTTTGTTAAATGCAATTGCAGGTGATACAACTTGAGAATGAGATAGAAGAGGCTGAGAATGAGCACTCTCGGTTGATGGCTGAATTAGGAGCACTAGAAGCTACTAAAAGGGAAAGGGATGTATAAAATGTATGCCATGACCATTCCATTGATTTCTTTCTTGTATTGTGTGTAAAACCATGTTGTATCAGCATACATTTTAGGTCAGGGAGTAGATCAGGGCATGCACAATTGGAAGCCAAAAGGCCAATTCTTCTTTTCTCCTTTTTGGGTTCAAGTTTAACCAGCTAATGTAAATACATGTGGAATTAAGGTTAAAACAGATGAGAAGCATAGGCCTAATGTTTTCATAACTATATATATAAATATAATTAGTTGTGTAGAATATTGTAAAATAATTAGTATAGCTGTCAGATTTGCTATTAGTCTACCAGGATATCCCCGAGATTAAGGGCTGATTTGTTTGATTTGCTGATTTCTAGCTATTACTAATATTTAGGCTATTTGTTAGGCTATTTTTATCAACTAGTTGAATTACTGTCTATAAAAAGGGGCTGTATCAAATGAGAATGATCAGAGGAATAAAAATAAAAACATTCTCAATTTCCTCAAGGTATCTGAGCCACTCTTGGAGACCTAAAACAATTTTCTTATGGTAAAATACGGGATGGCTACAGAAAGAGTTAGCTCTTCTTCCACCACCTCCGATTACACATCTCATCATGAATCCACGGTTTCCAACTCCAATGGAATGGCAGAGGGAAGTCAAGTCCTTATCACAGGACACAAACTCAATGGGAATAATTATCTCCAATGGTCCCAATCCGTTATGATGTTCATATGTGGCAAAGGGAAGAATGACTACTTATCCGGTGCAGAGGCTCCTCCAAAGGCAGATGACCCGAGATTCAAAAGTTGGAAATAAAAAAACAGTATGATTATGTCATGGTTAATTAATTCCATCACTAACGAAATAGGAGAGAATTTTCTTTTCTATAAGACAACAAGAGAAATCTGGGAAGCAATGAGGGAAACTTATTCAAATAAGGAGAATATCGCAGAGCTGTTTGAGATAGAAGGCATCCTACATGATCTGCGGCAAGGAGACTTGACAGTGACCCAGTATTTCAATACTCTTGCTATTGGCAGTAAGTAGATATGCACGAAGAGCTTTCATGGAGTTGCCCTGAAGACGGAGCCAGGTATAGGCAAATTGTTGAAAAGAAAAGAGTGTACAAATTCCTATTTGGGCTCAACAAAAATCTTGATGAAGTTCGAGGAAGAATTCAGAGGATGAGACCACAACTCAACCTTCGAGAGGCTTTTTCAGAAGTTTGGAGAGAAGAAAGCAGGAAAAAGGTGATGCTGGGGACATAAACCGTCACACCTCAAGTGGAGAATTCTGCCCTAGCTGTTCGTGGACCTCAGAATCATGGCACTGACAATCGGCAGAAGAAGGAACGTCCATATTGTGAACACTGCCGCAAGCCTGGTCACACCATGGAATCGTGCTGGAAGATTCATGGGAAACCAGCTGATTTAAAATTCTCACGTC